>CM017802.1:8454720-8777034 GCA_008086715.1 Sitobion miscanthi | reverse complement strand
ATGTACTATTATAATACAGTCCACTTGATATTATTACCAATCCAAATTTGTTGATCATTATTATTGTTAGAATCCTATTAGTTTATATAACACATATTATTAAAATAAATTACACGACATAACAGTCATTTTATATGCTGTTAAACGAGTACCTTATCAATGACGGTTTTTTTCTTGAAATTTTGTGATCAGCCGTTTGTATTTTACAACGTTGAAGTTATTTAGTGCAAAGTACGTTCAATTTTCATAACAGTAATGATGTCACTCATCTCAACGCATACCTTTGGTCTCGAATCTTTTTTTACACAAATCATATACATGATGCACGCAGTATTTTTATTTACGGTATTTATTTTTCTACATAATGCCAACCAAACAAATCAGGGCTGATGCTTAAAGACTTTAGGTACAACTTACAAGTCCATAAAATAATAACGAAAACCCGGGATTCTAAAAAAATAAAAGACTAAAAGTAAATGACTCTACTGTAACGAACTATGATCTTATGGTCACTACTATGTCTGTAATACTTTGATGAGTTGCAATTGGATCACTGGCATTATTGTATCGGTCATAAAAACCGAAAATTCTGGTCATCGAACACAATCTTCCAACATATAGCAATGGGAGCCATGAACTCCGTAAATTCGACTGTAATATTATTGTTATTGGACTATCCTAGTCCACTGCGGGCTGTGGCAGTAGAGGCTCAAAAGGCGTGATATTGTGGCTTTGACAAGTATATCGATAGACAATAGACATAAGTTGCCATCTGACATGAAACGTATATTGACTTGGCAAGGGGAGATTTTGACCTCTTAAAGTTTTTATTTTATAATTCAAAGGACGTTGACGGTATGCTTATGAAATATTCTGCCGCTTAACGTTATGGGCTTCAAGCTCCTGCCAACTTTGGTATCGAAAAAGACCTTCATTCGAACGACATGTTTCATGTCTGGCGTACGTTCAACCTGATCATCGAAAATATGCGGGGTAGTAAAATATATGGCCGTATTATTCTTCAATTGCATACCATCGGTTATGGGTACTTTAATAAGCCAGTTCTGCAATGTTAGCCAATGAAGATGTAACCTTAGATAATGCCTAACTTAGTTCAACTGTCGTCTTTGGTTTTGCATGAGCAAATGTTTTTATATTTTATAGTATTAGATATTGCTAAATATACCTTTAGTTTCCTCAAAGTTTTTTAGTAAAAAATGTCCCAATTTTCTAATAATGTGTATAACTATCATCTTAAAATATAATATACTAAATCTAAACATTATCCAGACATTTTTTATTAGAATGTATGGTCTGCGCACAATTATTGTATAGCTACTATAATGTAGACATGTAGTAACACGCTATCATATGATATTTTAATTTTAACCAAAACTCGGTAATTAGGGGATATCTCAAATATAAGTACGTAATAATTGATGAATATTAAACAGTTTTAGCTGTGATAAAAATGCGCCTACTAGTAACTATCTGATTGAAGGTGGTGTTTTGATGTCCAATTTTTATAGTTTTCCCAGTGACTTTATCATCGATATATGTAATACGATTTCTAGCCCTGAGTACTTAAGAGGTGAGACGTAAGTGTTTTAATATACGCTTTATATAAGGGAACTGTTAAGTGGCCATATAGATGTCCCACGTAATTTAGAATGACACAGCAATCCAGCATCCAGTATAAAATAAAACCAGGTCACATGACATAATTTATTTGTCTCTTGGGAAAACGTCAAATCAACTTATAAAAAAATTCTCCTTTAACAAGAATGATACTAGATAGCAACGGTTTTCATTAGTAAGTTGACCACATTTACCCATATTTTATTTAAGTTAATTTGTATTTCCTCTGCAGTTATTAATTTTGGTATCTTTATGCATTAATCTACAATTGGTATTATATTTAAATGCCGTCTGGTATTTTGAATAAAATACAATAAATAAAAAATAAAATAAAACAGATCTCAAGCTATATGGTCTACGAAAAAAACATTTATTTTTCGTTTTCATTTTTTTTTATCTCGAACACGAATTGCACGAGCATATCTATCGGGTAGAACGAAATTCTCTAATGTAATTACACCTGTGCCAGTGTTTTGAAGTGAACAATGCGCATTGGATTACACGCACAAGTGAATGTGTTTTTTGTTTGTTGAATAATTAGTATACATGAACTGTAATTTTCATATTTACACTGCTACGAATCGTAAGTAATAAATTGAGTCTGAATTTGTGGTTTTCCATTGTCGTGAATGCCCTTATTTGAACATCGATCAAATTCGTTTGAATACATAGACAATATATTTTTACCTTTGAAACTGCCGAACCATTTCATTTCAAATGCTTGAAATAATTTATTATCCAAAAAGATTAATGTTCTTTATGAATTTATTTCAAACTAAGCTATTATAATTAAGTTTGTTTGTATATGGTTTATTAATAAGTAGGTATTTAAGCCATACATATACCATCTTATTAATATAAACCATTATGCAAACCAACCTAATTATAATATTCAGTTTTAAAAAAAAAACATGAGAAATAAAATGGTTCATCACTCATCAGTTTCAAAAGTACCTATTACAAATTCCCTCTACCGTGGGCAATGACCAATGGAACCATCACTGGATTTACTGACACTAGGGCGAAATATATGGTTACATTTGCCTCACGTCTAGTCTTTTGAAAATTGTTAAAATAAAAAAGAACTGACAACTTTTGAAAAGAATTAATTTAATATCAAAGAAACGATTCATATACAATTCATTAAAGATCAAACCAGTGAAGAAATATAAAAATATTTTTATAAAAAAACCTATGTATTAAAAAAGCGGTCAAGTAAGTTGTCTCTGTGCTATACAGTATACAGTACTTAGATATACACTGTACATCGGTATTGAGTAAGTCTCTATAGTGGATGTGTTCAATTCAATAATAAATTCTTGGATACGATGAAAGTTGATTCTAAGCAAAAACGGTCCATCCCCATATTATTATAATATATTTTTTAAGCATGTTTTATTTCATAGATATTTAGGTATATTGATATTATAAACTTCACATATTTTAAAATAGTAATTTGTTATAAAATTATTTCATACAATATTACTAGCCAGGGATGTGTGTTTTTCCCTATTGGACACATATTATTATGATATTATAATGTGCATTATTTATTTATTAAACAAATTATTTATTGGCATTCGATATGCCTAAACTTGTGCATATTATACCTTATAATATTAATATCTAATAATATAATAATATTTACTTAATAAATGCATGAAGGCATAGTGTACACTGTACAGTAAAATACAAATATAATGGATTATATAAATAATTCTTATTATATTACTATAAGAAAAAAATGTTTCAATCGTCAGCTTCTAAGGTAGTTTCTAATACCAAAATTGGATCTGGATTGTACTTGGGGAGATAAAAAGTAGACATTTTCTGGTACTTTTAAAACTATTCGGGAAAAACTAAATAACTAAAATGTATATAGGTACTATTAATATAAACATTATAATATGTTAGCTATAGTAGTATTGTATGAAATAAATCATAATTAATATTATACAATATATATGCAAATTGTTTTTAATAGAAATAATGCAGTATAAATATAAATTAAAATATCCTTAAAAAATATACACGCTGACAGACTGTTTCCGCTTAGAATCGTTTTTCATAGTATATAACGATTTATCATTGAATACAAATTTAATGCAGTACATGTAATATCAAAGTACCTAGAAATTAGAATTTTTAAAAATGTCGTAATTTTTTCCCGATAGTAGTAAAAAGTATTTGGAAATGTCTACTTTTTACTCATACACACGATCAAATATACTACTATAAATCCCTCTAGAAACTTCCGTTTCAACTTCAACCGATCGAAGTAAATTTCTAATTGAAAAAGTATGTATTCAAATAAAAAAATAAAATAAATTGAAAAACACACATTTTTGTAAAACTCACACATAGCCTCGGTCAGAATCTAAAATATTCGTGATAATTGGTAATTACTTATTGCTATTAAATATTTTTGTTATTTTAAAATTACTTATCACTGATTGTGTTTAACTCACACTCTAGAATTCCCACACATGAATAAATAATACTTCTACAGTTATACCTACACAAAACTTAATAATCAATCTAAATAGGCAGATATTATTTAATCACTGTTATATATTATATAAATAGATGTACATATACACCTATGACGTATGTTTCAGCATACCTAAATCTGGAGAGCGTTGAAAACTTTCAACCAAACATAACATACGATTTGAAAAAAAAAACTGTAGGGGTATGATACCACTTGCACTTCTATAGAGATGACGTGTAAAACGACCGATATTAGTGTCGAATCCGTAGCTAAGCTGACTGGTGACAGCTCAGATTCTATCTAAACTGAAGTTTAGTAGAAAATAATGAATAGAACACTGAAGAACTTTTTGTATATTTTTATAAACGACAAATGGAATTTTAGGCGTTTTTGATATCCTGGTCTTACGGTGAGGCAATCGAATATTGTACTGCATTTTTTCACTAAGTTGTTCTAAATTCCAAATAACCTCGTATGACCTTATCCCAAGTACGCCGAGTCTTCTCATTTTTTTTTTTTGTTTTGGTCATGATAGGGTACACATTGTTTCTGAATGTTAAACTTTTTTGTTCAGGCAATTGAATATTTTACCAACTTTTCTTTTCGCAAGAGTTGTTTAAATAATATATACGAGGGTGGCCACAACTTCTTTTCTTTTGTAGCTGAATTCTCGATATCAGTTTCATCTTGACAGCAGACATGTTCAAATAATTATTTAAGTTATTTCCGATCGGTGACCAGCACAACAATGTAATGATATGATAGAATATTAAATACTTGATTAAATGTATATAGGTACCTAATCTTGATTATAGAGTGAGAGAAAATGGGCCAATTATATGACCTAGAAAATAAAACTCGTTGAGTTCATAGTATTAAGTTTACCCAATATAATGTAATGCAATTTAGATAAATATAGTTGGTTGAATTAAATAGTGTATAGGTATAATACACCTACCTAATGAAGAATATTTATCTCTCGGGCGAAGTCAGATAAGTCAGCTAGTTATTAATATAAACTTTACGATTACCAAATTACTATAAATTCTCAAAAAAAATATAGTACTTACCATAGTTGAATCATATATATATAACGTTCCCACAGTGCATTGCGAATTACACAACATCGTCGCGATGTTGAATTTAGACCACAAAAAGACATCACCGATTAACATCAGTGCGGTGTTCTATAACCGTTTCATAAAAATAAAGTTTTATATATCAATAAGTAACATTACCTAAATGTTAATTGTGTAACACACAAGCGATATTACAATGTAACTTAAGTCTAAATTACAAAGTTTACATTTTTGGTATAAAAATACAAAGTGACGCATTCAAGGGAGGGTATACTAATGAAGTACGTTATGATTTAATCAAAAAAGGCAGATATTTTCTGTAGCACTTGATAATAAAAGCAAATAGAACTACTTCACTTACAAAAATGAATGAATTATTATTGCGCAAACAGACATTTGAAATTATGGTCGTTAATAGAAAATACAAATATTGCAACGGGTGCGTTCCTAAATACTATTTGGTGTTCATGGCTTTTACAGGTCAATAAGGCAAGGGCCAGAAATACAAAGTTCCCTTCATCTATCTCTTCCCTATGATTTTCCGCCTTTCGTTTTCCACGTCATGATGGGTCAGATTCCATCTTTGTTTAGGTCTTCCCTACGTTTTTTTTTTGTTCATGAGTTTTATTTTACCGCCCGTCTAAATACTACGTTGGACTTCCACCCAATGTGTTCTACCAAAACGGATATTTTACTACTTTACATCGTTATTGGTTCTTCGAAAAGGTCTTAAAGTTGCTCATTTAATTTTATCTCAATTTCCTGAATACTTTTATCCCTCTTTGGTTTCCTGATGCTTTTTTTTTCTGGAAAATTCTGGTTTTGATATTTAATTACCTTCCATGGTTAGCACGCCTGTTATTCGTATTTGTAATTTAAACATTATTATGTTTCAGTTTTTTTTATTACAGTCTCTCTGTTTGAACATAATACATTGAAATCTATTGCAAGCGTCATTCGAATATAATTTTTTAATTATAATTTAGAAATATATTTTGTATGCCGTGGCTTCCCTTCTTTGTATTGATAATAACAATTATTGATATTAGTTATTAATGCTGAGTTAAATAAACAAATTATATTATAATTAATAGTTACATAATAATATAGTATGTTATAATCAATCTAATAATCTACTATCCTAATGTGGTTTTTACACAAAACCAGTATTGTCTCAAATCTCTATAAATTGAATATGAAATTATTTTTACAAGGTTTCGATTATATAATAATATGGTTAAAGTATAATGTATTGTTAACGTAAGCTGCTGGCACCTACACGAATACAAAAAGTACAATCATATAATATTATAAGTGTTGTTTAAAAAAAAAATGTTTCGTATGCTATAATAGCAATTGTGTAGTTACGTATTTTGTATTCCCAATGGATAATCTAATAACACAGGTTTTTTTATTTTACTATACAAACGAAAGCTATCAATTATTGATTATTGGTATGATTAGGTAGATAGTCATCAGTATAGATTTGAATTTAACAGCAATTATCCTGTTGTAGTATTTTTAGAATTTACCATTAGTTTTTGAAAGGTAATAATAATTTAAAATTTTTTTTAAATACAATAAATTATACTGAGACATTCAGACATCTTGGTCTATATCTTGAACATGGAGCATATGATTTCATAGACAAAAACTCACGTGAAGTGTATCGATATACATAATAATCGATAAAATCAATATTCCGTTTTTTTAAACTTAAATAGCAAAACGGTGACTTAACTTTAAGAACATATTATGTCGTGTAGATAAGATGACAGTTGTCGTATTATCAACGAATACCTCATCGAAAAATGTCTCATTGGTTATCATAATGTGACAATGCACGGATAATTAATAATGCCGTAGTTGAAAATGTTGAAATGTAACATCCCTTCGAATTTGACAAGTATAGTCTATTCAATTATGTAAATGTGCGCCAATAGTATTCGAGCATCGAGTACTTTAATTATATATTATTTATAAACTATCAATTTATTTAGCCCATCATGACCGACATGGCTTTATTGACTTAATAATATAATACATTTTACTAATTTTTGAATACCTGCCTATTATTAGATTGTTTGTTTGATGTTGGTATTTGTATGGATATGATAAAATAATACAATTTGCTACCTTTAAACAATGTTTATTAATGACGATGACGTGAATACCTACAACGAAACTAATATTTTTCGAATAACACAAATTTGGTTATAATTTAAACAACCACAATTCGCAATTTATTAACTTTAGTTTATCACAAATGTGTATCACGTAAGCACGGGGTACAATATTAACAATTTTCTATAGATATTACTGTCGTGCGAACATCTACAGATTGTTTTGTAAAAATATAATATTTAAGCGTTTTAAAGGGCAAATGTAACTTTGAAAAGTTTTGTCTAACAATAAGTTACACTTTTTGTTTACATTTTAAAACCTTCTGAAGGAAGACAATATTTTCAGATTAATTTATTCTTAAATGTCTCTTGAGAAATAACCAACAATAATATTAACTCAAATGTTGTACTGTTGTGCAGGAGTACTGCTAAAAAATAAAATAAAATAAAATATGATTAATAATGCACTATAAGCCATTTATATACTTTCATTATTTTTGCAACAAATTTATTTCGTTAAAAACGAATTAACTCTTATTTAGTTTTTTTTTAAAAAACATTTCATCATATAGGAATTATGTTCATAATACGAAATAGATTTATATTTTAAATGTGGTACTATTTAGTACTTTTTTCAGGATTTTAATTCAAAAATTATTTGTTACATAGAAGTTTAACGAAACTTCATTAATTAATTCGTAATTATTATTATTAAATCAACACTCATTTCTAAAATATTTGACCTGATTTTTTTTAAATTAATGAATACGTGTTTAATGCTTAGGTATATGAACGAAAAATTCAGCTTACATTGATTAAAAGCGAAAGTTAATATTATCTTTTCGTTATAGCAGCTAATGAACCATAAAATAAACTCTAATCAGAACGTTCCAATATCCTACGTTCAATACGAGATGTATCATATTAAACCAAAAAAAAAAGAAACTCTAGGTTTTCTATTTCATTTTCATGTTTTTCACAACTTATCATCAATATAAAGTAATTTTAATTGTATATCGATAATGTAAACACCGAGCACATAATAATTTCACTAAAATTCATGTTCCCTGACATAAATATATTACAATATATAATACGTAATAATTATCTTTGGTTTTTTAATTGTTATTTTATTATTCTTATACGTTCCTTAAAATAAAATGAAATATAGTAAATTATATTTTTATACAAACAATCCCGTTGGCTGTTGGCCATTTTAAATGTTTTATACGTTACAATATAATAAAATTATATTACATCTAGGTTTGTGTTTTAATTTTCCACGGTATTTAATGTAAATGGTAATAAAACCTCGAGTACATAATATTATTATTATATAATGTTATAATATTAATGGATTAATACGTTCAACTTCAAGTATTAAATTACACTAAAAAATATAAAAAAAACAATGCAACGTCGCATATATTTCAGTTATTAAATTTAAGTCACATAAAATGTACAGGTACCTAAATTTCTTTAATTTGTGCATGGTTTATAATTATATGAGGATTACCAATCATTAATATTATATTTATGACTTATAAATTATATCGGGATAATAAAACATTGCTATTGATAATAGAGCAACTAATATATTATTATTATCGAGTTGAACAACGCAAAATTATTATTTGTTGAAAGTCGATTATAATTTACTTAGAGTATGTTCTTAAAAATGAACGTATTCCTATAAAATATCAATTGTAAAAAAGAGTCTTGTTAAAATTGTTTAGTATACCGTTATACGATAACCCGGTTCGACTTCATTTTCCCAAAAACTGTTGTACGAAGTTATAATAGTTTAATGGTTCCGTAGGTACCTATATTGTATGTCTAATTTTCAATCGATCAGACGCTGTATACAAACTTTGGTATCGCTTTATTCTACTATTCTAACGCATACCGCGGTAACACTCGGAGCAAACTAACAATCAAACACGTTAATATACAATTATGTATTATGACATAATACAGCTTCTTCGATCTTATTAAATACAATATTTTCATTCACTATATAGGTACGTATAGTATTAACTCAAATTGAAATAGTTTTCATCGTGTATATTATTTATTATTTTTTTTTTTTATTCAAACAAACGTAATGTATATATATATAGTAACTAGTTAGCCACAGTGCCATATTATGTGTATTTTATTGTACAGGTAATCAACAAATTTACTTATATTATGACATTAAAGCGTGGATTTAACATAATACCAACCATTATTTTATTAGACAGTACTTATTCATATTATACATCTGTATTCTATATCTAGAATTATCTGTAATAGGTAGATATAGTTTTTTTTTAATGAAAAATCATACTATTACAATTAATTATTTAAACGTGTACCTACGTTTTTTAATATTTTAATACACACTAACTAATGATTAATCGTGTTTCGTTATGTATTATGTAACTATATTACACGGGTTTACGTATAATTACGTATAAATTAGCAATAATACTATATCGCGAACGTCATACGATTCACATGAAATAAAATAAACACATTCATATAAGTTCACTACTCTATTATATCAATACATATATATTATACATACACGCGCGTGTATCCCCAATCCTATATTATGGCTATTTATATTAAACTATAAAATGCATTATTCGATGTGTGACGTTTTTTTTCGTTCTCAGAAATTTGATAAATAATTTAGCCATGAACTGCAGTGCAGCAACACCGCAATAGTGGAAATTTATTTCCCACTATAATTTAATCTGAAACTATATTGTGTTTGGTTTAAAAATATGTAACACAAGTAGTACAGAAATAATAACGATTTTAATATGAATAAATACCTAATATAATATTATCATAATGCATTCAACTTGCAGCGATTTAAAAATATGATTTATCAAATGATTTACTTTTACAACTACCACAGAAATATTCTAATTTAAGCGACGTACACGCGATAAACAGTTTCTTTTTTTATACGTATTACGTATACCTACTTATCTTGTCGTGATATTAGTCGCCTATATCACGTTATTATTATTATTATAATTTAAATTTGAAAAAAAATCTCTCGTACCCATGAAATACGGGTCGACCAATATTTGCATGAGCTCGGCACGTTCAATGCGTCCCTATAATAAGTGTATATACGTTCGCCAATCGATTGCACCAAATAAAAGTACCGAAATAAAATTATAACTTACTGTAAGTCATACGACCATATATGCACTTATATTATCATTATTTATTACCTGTGTGACGACGACGGCGATACCAATTCGTTCGGATATTGTTTTCTATTCAAACATTTTGCTCGAGATCCACGATCCACAATTTCACTATAGCTATACAACATAATATAATACTAATGATTAAGGTCTATAAATATTATAATAACTCCTCCCCAAAAAAACAAAGATAAATCATACAACAATATGCTTATTGTCCCAAAAATAAAAAAACAATAATGCACACATAAAAAGACTATGTTTTTTTTTTTATCATTAATAATTTCAAAACAAAATAAGCGTAAGAAGATGTAAATACTGACACTTTTTTACTAATTTTCGATGGGTCTGTTTGCCACACGTAGCTCACACTCACACTTTATTATATTACTATAATACTACTATTGAAGAGTTCATACGTTCGGCGAAGACAAAAGTTATTATATGATAACATACGTGATATTACATGCCACGAGGGTGACGAGATAGGTAATACAATTTACATCGTTCGTTGACGTCGATCCATTCGTTTCACCCATACTCGTGACAATCAACAACGGCCATATATTATATTATGTAGGTAGATATATAGATGGTGTATCTGAGATGTATGTCATATTATATATATATATACACAAACATGATTCAGTGTAAAATTGTAAAATCCTCCGGATACACACCTTATAAATAATATACACGACATATTCTGCGACCCAAAAGTTCTCTGGTCGTGGTGGTTAAAGTTCACAGACGTTGAAGTGAATTAACCGGTAAAGTTACGGTATAGCCTCCGACGCCGCCGGGAATATCCTTGTATTTCATATAAACCACCACAACCACCAGCGGTGATGGTGGACCCACGACTGTACAATAGTGGCTTCCTATACAGTGGCGAGGAAAAAATATCCCCCGCCATTTTTTTTTCCTTTCGGGTATATTTTTTCTCCTTTATTACTCGGGCGCTCCTCTTTGGTGTACGACAAAGTTTTTGTCTCGCCAAGAAGGGTCATCCCGTGTGAAACTTTTCCCGGGAAAACGAACGCTTCGCCGGGTTTTAACACATTGCTAACGGTTTACCGAGCCCGTTGGTTTTCATTCTTCGGCGCAATATAAATATTAAAATCAATTACTTTATTAATTTAAAATCTTAAGGGGCTGCCTCGCCGACATTTGTTATCTCTGTCTGCCTCGCGCGTAATATTGCCACAAAGGTATTCCGTATATTATACTTCTACGATTACGACTCTCTGGTTCATATTGGGACAATGGAACCAATTATGCGTTTCATAAAAAAAAATATTTCCTGTGCGGAATAGTTTTTTATGATTTCATTTTTTATAAAGATAAGCTTGTTTTAATTTCCCTTATTTTTAATCATTAATAACTTATTAAAAAAATATCAAGCCAATTAATAGAAAATATTTTTTTTATAAAACTTATTAGGTATAGGTTTATTTTTCCTTCGCAAAAACTGAGAGTTTAGAAGTACGGAATTTATACTATTGTTGCTATATTACGAGCGTGACAGACAGAGAAAACAAAATATGTTGGTCGGTGGTTCATTAAAAAAAAAATGTGCTTGACAAACATTATCGGTTGTTATACATCACTCGACGTCTCTACTACAGAATGCTATTTGGATTTTTAGCATTTTACCAAAACGACGCCCGAAATAGAACCATCTAATAGGTAATCACACTTCTAAAAAATGTATCCAATACTTTATTTCATACAAGTTTTTATGTTTATATTAAAAGTTAAAACATATGAATAGACAGATAATAGTATGATTATTAAGAAACACAATAATAGGTACTCACTACTCATCTCTTTTTAAATCCAACGTTTCACACAACTACGCAAGTCATTATTAATCATAACTACACAAACACGTTCAATATGACCGGTTACTATTTATGTATTTTCACATAAAAGGACACCACGCCCTTAAATTGTGTTTTGTTTGTCTTACAAACGTGCACATAACACATGGTAAATTTACGTTCAGTAGACTCAATATTGTGTTAACCTTTATACTACAGTGAATTGACCTATTGTTATCAAACTTAATGGTATGAACAAAACGTAATATTGTCATAATAATATACGATTGTACGTTGATTTTTTATTTTATTTAAATGTTTAAGGGAAACGACGGTCCGCCAGCGACGGTGGGCCGTTGATCTTTTAATAATTACTCTTAATTTCTTTAAAAAGTAATATATTATAATATACAAAATAGTACGATATAAAAATGCTCGTACCTCAGTTAAAAATTAAACATTTAAACTCAAATAATATTCTTAGCAAGCTTATAAAGAAATAACTGTGCTAAAAAAAGTTATTCAGCATCCAGTAATTCGTCATACGCATTGTATTAAAAAATATAGGTAATTGTTGTAAGTTAACACTGTATTATAAATAAAGTATTACTTTTTATGTTAATAAGAATCAAAACAGTAATTCAGATACTTAGCGTGTAACGTAACCTATGGTTAAATGTATATAGGTAGGTATTATTTATTTTAAGACGAAATACAACATAGATTTATAGTTTATATTATATCAGTATTATTTTATACTTGATAGTACACATTTATGTAAGGTTTCTTAGACATAATAGTTTACTTTTTATAAAATTCATTTTAATTTAATTCTTTAAAATACTAAAAATCGATGGTTAAGTCTTTATAGTATATTATTAATTTATGTTATTTAAATCGTTTTATAGTATATAACCGTCTTTTTGTTTTTGTATAACATATTATACACATTTTCCAAATTACTTTTAATCTTACTTTAAAAATGTTATAAATGTGGAAATTAATTTGAAAAAAAACCAGTTAATATGTCTTTATTAGAGAAACATAATATGCTTAATGATTATTTATATACATGTATTTAATAACGCTTTACCAGCCATAGCAGGTATCAATATTGAACACCTGTAATACCTAGTTATTTGAATAAAACATTCATTTTAATAACCACACATAATTATAAATAATATACTGAGGTAAAATTACAATATGTACCTACTACCTACCTCAGTATAATGTACCGACTTCAATAAATAGACGTTTTGACTATAATGCACTAATTTTCGTATGTAATTATAATGAACAGTTAAACCCTATTTACTTGGATTTACATAATTTTGCGTTAGATTTCGGTGGAAATATTCAATGGAATATTAAGTGTTCTACCAGTGACATATTTAAGGGACGGTGCTAGGGGGATACTCCTGGGTTGCTGTGTGGAATTCTTGCAAGGGCTGCAATTTTTTAAACAGCTAATGCTCATATTATTTCAAATCAATAATGAATATAGTAGGTAAAATATTTTTTTTGTTATTTTAATCAAAAAGTGGAACAAGTAAAAAATAGATACACCTATATTTATATTTAATACCTAAAATTTTAATGCATATTCATTAAACGTAGCTTGTGTCAGGAATATATTATTATAGTTTTCAACCACAAAATAAAGTTTAAATAAAAAAAAATTATAAATATATTTTTACTAGGTAAAAGAATAAAATTATAACAAAATAGGACATAGTGAAGGGAAAATCTATTTATATAGCAAATAGTATAAAATATACATATTAATAAATCACTATATCTATGCTTTAAGTAAATTGAATCTAAATTCTGAACTCTTGACTTTTGTTATCTTTATGGACTTATTGATTTATACTTAATATTGTTAGCACTATCTTGTACCGTTATCACTAACGACGAACTAAAAAGTAGAATCTATCATCTGTCTATTTCATGCATTATAGCGAAATTGGAACTCGTACTTTCAATAGTGTGAATATTATACTATATATACTTATTGATTATACGACAGATTCTATTGTAGCGTCCACTCAAACAAAACACTATGATCATTATAATATTAATTATTTTTAGTGGTTTTACAATGGCGTTTATTTTTAATTTTTTTATTATCCTGTATATAAAATCTCTACCAGAAGGAGTGCTTCGATTTCAACATATAGTATCTTATCTTTTAGAAAATTGGATCAATATGATAGTACTTTAGAGAGGTAATTTTTCGATTTTTCCAATAGTTATTTAATGCCAAGGAAAAAACCACCGACAAATTACGAAAAACCGCTAAAAATAGGATTTTAATTTCTAACGCTTTGTTTGTCGCCATATAGAAATGAATAATAAATAATAATATTATAATGTTTATTCAACTCACAGGCTATAATAAATAATAACAATTTAAAATATGTAGACTGACAAACCGTCTCCACTCAGAATCGTTTTTCTTTTACAATGATATATTATATTCCATTATACATTTACCCACTTATAACCTACTGTACAGCAGAGCGACATCCAATTACCCGCTTTTTTTTATAAGCTTATATATCCTGAAGACGTCTCTGGGTTCTCCGTGCATTAGGTATGTGGCAACAATTTCAGAATATATAATGTAGAGCATAATAATAATATCAATTATTAAAAGCGCACAAATTATGTTGTACAGAATACCATGTATAGGTTGTATATTGGTTTTGTTATTATTTATTGTGACACATAATATAATTTCGATGACATTTTAATGTACTAAGCCGTCCAATAGCTATATTGGCACTTGGTGCTTCATAATGTTCATACATTTGTATTTCTTAATTGGTTATGCTTATGCACATTGTGTATTACTATAGAACCCTTGAGTTACGATGATGGGCTATAAACATGAGCATGTGCACATTTTGTAAAATTCCTGGGCAAAGTAGAGAATGCTGATTTTTCCACATTGTCCGTGAGTCGTAACACAATATTATAATAAAGAATAGGTATTTCATTGTAATTATAATAATGAATAATAATCAATATGACAATATGATACAATATTACCATATGTGCTAAACATTGTACTAAACATGTATTATTATTTTATGTTTATTAATATGAGTTTAAATTATCGAGGTTTTGAAACTTAAGATAATAAAAAATATAAAATTATATAATATCGTTCAATGATAATTTAATAATGATGAGTGACATTATTCATGAAGCATTAGTTTCGAAATAATTTTTTAATTCATTCGTCGCAATTATTAGTTTTTTTTTTATAATATTGTAATTGACATTATAAACAAACACCCCCAGCGTTTTAAATAATATTACGAGAAGTTCTATCGAAATTAATGATAAGCGGTCTGTTATGGAAATAAACAATGTCCACTAATGCTATCGAATATGTGAACAATAATAACATGTAATAATTTTTCTTTACGACCGTTGTTCCGATGAATCAATACACGAACGAGCATTTCGAATAGTACACAATATAGTATTATTCGTGTAATATCACGTGAAATATTACGTTAATACGTCGTTAAAACCGACTTACACCACTGCAGCAGTAATATCCGAGGAATGCGTGTTTCGATTTTCGGGCACTATATTCGCTATTATTATGGTATATTGGTATATTATATATATATTATATAGTATATTATTATGGTAGACAACTCCATGATATTATTATTATTATTAAATTGTGTACTACGAGAAACATGACGTTTAATATGACTATGGAGGAAACGATTTTGTTTACACGCTGTTTATTTGGGATTCCGATAGTTAGTTGGAAAGTAATATCTCTAGAAAATTTGTTGCGTTCTCTATATTATACATTTATATATATACCTAATGCCGTGATTGAATTATCTACAATATTTCGGAAGTACCTACCCGCGTCTCTCGGCGGCGGTCGATACTTTACAAACTCGCAGCACCAGCACGTACTAGCACCACGGGTGTGTGTGTGTGTGTGTGTGTGTGTGTAGGCAACCTGCAAGCGTCAGCCGTGGACCCAGATTGTTGTACTGTATGGAGGAGAAGGGCAGACGATGGACTTTACCCTATATGCAGACATCGAAAAACCAGCATCGAACAATTGATTTTATTTTTAATAGTTATAAAACGCCTCGAAATGGGCTTTACAGCCTTGCTGGAAACCATAAACAATACCTATTTACTATACCTATACTACCACGTGAGTGATGACTGTTAAATTGTTGACGGTAATGGGTGTTGTTTGATGTGGCCATATGGGATATTTACGATAATCCAATAATCAATAAATTGTAATTATTAATTATTAAACTTAGTAGTATTATACTAGTATAGACGACGATATTTGGACAACCTATAATCGTCTCTGTTATTAGGACATGTAAAACACGACAGTGTGCAGTTTTTTATTTTTGTTCTGGAGTCGTATAACCTTGTATGATGTTTTAAAAATCTGTTTCAATCGCTGATATAGAATAATTTTTATTAATTCCATTTGTGTTGTGATAAAACATTCGAAGGTAATGATAAATTTTATAAAAATATAAAATCAATATTATAACAAAAAGACAATTTTAAATAGATTTCAGTTAAGACTACGACTCTTAATTTATTCTCTTGTAGTTTAACAACCCACGCTTAAGTTTTCTTTTTTGTATATTGCAACTACTGAGGGAATTAAAATAATATGACCTCTTAAAACCACTGTCTTGACTCGATTTATAATGGACAGGATGCCCACTTGACATGATTTCCAATCAAAAGAATACTTGACACCCGTGGAAAACTTCTGTCTGAAAGTGTCTGGAAAACAATTTTTATAAAACGTCGTTATAATTAATGAAACCTACGTTTTTACGTTTCGCTCAGAATCTAAGAAATAAACTGTTTTTATTTTACTACAATATATTTTAGCTAATTATTTTGATTTCATACTTGCAGGGCGATACTTTATCGTTGCAAACGAGAAAGGGCTTAGAAGAAAATATTAAAAATGTTGACGACTAAAGTTGTCGTCGCTACAACAATAATACCTATTAATACTGCAGTCCCCCCCCCCCCGCACAGTAATATGTTTACACAGTTTTCATTACAATTCGATGGTGTTTTCGTTTCTTTCAGAGGCCCAGGCCGAGATAGCCGGCGCTTCCGAGAAGTATCTGATGCTGAACAGCCCGCTGCACCTGGAATGCGTCGTCCAGCAGAGCCCCGTGGACCCGGTATACATATTCTGGTACCACGACAGCCGAATGATCAACTACGACATCGACCGAGGTGTGAACGTCACGTCCGACTTACCGAACAAGCACAGCGCATTGTACATTGAACGCGCTTCCCGCGCCCATTCCGGCAACTACACGTGTGCACCGAGCAACGCGTTCCCTGCCAACACGGTCATACACATTCTCAACGGTAAATACCTACCAGTTACGCGGTTGTAGTCTGCGGCAGGATCACACGGTGTGATTGTATAATAATATATTATAATAATATCATGTGTCGTCGATCCCTAACCGCCGACGTTCCATCGGCGCGGCAGGGATTTTCGGCGGTCAGGTTAGGTAATTGATACCGTTACATTATGCGAGTTTGATTTGAGTAGTGTCATTGATTATGGATGTACAAGTACTCATAACCAATGGTAATATTTGAGTTTAAAATATAACGGCTATCATCGGCGTTCACTTGAAGATCAAACTATTAAATCCGTCCAGAAATACAGAATCCGCGCGAGTGCCGAGTGTGTTATTTGACGAGGAGGGCGATGATCGTAGTCAATACATAATAAGTAATAATATTATTATTGTTATAACAATATAATCTGTCAAATGAGAATAATGTTAAGAACGTCGCAATATTTTAAATAACATTTTCAAAGTATACTTGAATTTTGCGATTAATAAATTAATTATAATAGGTGCGAGGTGCATGTAGGTTATAATACAAAATATAAAATAGGTATTCGATATTAATTGGTACACAATATAATATAAACTATACGCGTTACGAGCATAATACGGTATTCGCGTTAAAACGATTTTTGTTACCATATTATATTGTTATACTTACGTATTTTACATGTATTAAAAAAATTAATATTTTCGCTTCTTTAATATGAACGATAAATGAGATAAAATCATTTTCGTCATGCGCGACTCACAAAACTAAATAAACACGTATGCGACAAGACGTCTAAGTGAGTTAATAAAACTTTATATAGTCGCATATAATAATATTATTATAGTTTTTGTTTTAAATTAAATTCCGAGCGCAAAGCCTCGAAGGCCATAACGTATGCGATAGAATGGATGACAAAAATAGCAATCGCAGCTATAAACAGAGCAGTTTGTGTGAGAAAATCGAAATTATAAAGATAATGGAATCAACGTTCAAACTCCTAGTTTTTTTCACTCGTCCTTTCTGTCTCTCACTCGTCTCAACAATATTCATGGTAAATGCAACGGAATTCGAATTTATGCTTAGTCTACTCCTCGTTTACAACTAACCCGCTTGTTTGTTCAAATAAATGGAGATAAAAAGTTAAAACGATACCATGTGTTTTCTTATAAAACCTAAATAGCTGATGCCGTTCTAAAAAATCAGAATAAAATGCCAAAGTTTTTTTTCTATTTATTAAATATTATATTTTTCTATTTTGAAAAAATAAAAAAATGTTGAAGTATCGCACATCATAACATTAACGTAAGCGGTTTAAACAGCATAAATGAATCATTGATCCAGTGCAGTGGCGCCGAGTCTTATAAATTTAAGTGGAGCGAAATCAAATTAATTACACACCCACCCACCCACCCCCCCTTCCAAAACATTTAAGTTTTATACCTATTTCAATTATCATGCCAGTTTTTTAATATTTGTATCCAGTAGTGGTAGGTAGATTACCTATTAAAATTTATGGGTAGACACACCTACTGATAGATACATGGGATACAACTATATAATTTTTATCGCCGCCGCCAGTGTCGCAGTGAAATATAGACCACATTTTTATCATGAACATTGAAAAGATCAAATCTTATTTATTTGCATTATTAAACAAACATTAAGTGCTAGATTAATAATTTAATAACCTATACCTAATATTATAGTAATTTAATGTAAAATACAATAAACATATTTTACCTTATTAATATACCCTAATATAACCCATTTATTAAATCTGTATAAGGAATTTTGTGTACCACATTTCTGAACAAACAATTTTGAATCTACAAAGTATTTGTTGTAATCTTTGTAGGTACATATATTTGATATTTTTATCATAGGACCCCATAAATATTACATAGAAAAAATGTATATAAATGATTATTTCAATGAAAATAATAATATCTTATAATATTTAATAATACAAATTAATTGCACATATTAGAAATTTAAGTATAATATTGACATATCGTAGTTTTTTAAAATAGTAATTTTGCAAGTGCAGAACTATTGGATGCAAACAAACTAATTACAGTTCCAACATCAATAGGTACATCTAACTCACATGACATAATCATCAATGCTTCAAGCCTCTCCTCATTCATTGTCGAACGTAAGCGATTTTTAATTAACTTAAGCTTTGAAAATGCGCGTTCTGGAGAGGTACTAGATACTGGCAATGTCAAAGCTATGCTTAAAGCAGTATACATGTGAGGAAAGATTTCTTTTAAGCCAAATGACCGACATATTTTGTAAATTTTTTCTATTGATTCACAATTTTCTTTCTTTTTATTTTGACTTGGTATATTATTAGGCTCTTCATCACTTTCAAATTCCTCTTCAGATTCGTTTAACAATTCATCATTATGCATTTTTTGTGGTAATATCATTATTTTTTCAAATTCACAATAACAGCTGGAAAATTGGATATATTCTTTTCGCAATGTATTCAACTCAACAAACTGACTGTAAACATCACAAAATGCTTTAAAAGCATCGTCTGAGATGTAAGATGTTTTAGCTACTTCTTCAAGTCTTTTGTGCGAGAATAGAGCCAAATCTTTAAATAAAGGTACTGAATGGTCATTAAATCGATCTGATATTTGTGTTATTACAATATCTACGATTGTAAAATAAACATTAATTTTAAAATTTTGGATTGGGTCAATTATTGACTCATCAGAGGATGTTTCTCCAGCTCTAATTTTAACACGGCGAACACGTTTTGATGGTAAAGGAATAAAAGTTATATCTTCTTTAGATTCAATAAAATTTTCTTTTTCTTCTAGTAGTTTGTTGAATTCTTCATCACACCGGAACTTTTTCATCTTTGCAAGACAGTTTTGCATATAATTTATAGCAGCCAATAAATCAATGTCTACAGTTTGAAGACATTTACTGAGAATACTTGTGGTATCAAAAATATTTTTAAAACATAAGGCAGTCAGCAAAAAACGTTCTTGAAACAAATAATGAAGTAAACCTTCAGCCTGCACACTTGATACTCTATCCGTTGTAGAATCATTTTTTAATTCATCTAAAGCATCAACTATCGCTTCATAAGTACAAAAAATAGTCATGAGGGCACTTGAATGAGACGACCAACGTGTAGTTTCAACTCGTTTAAGCCTGCGTAAAGGTTTTCCTGGATATCTTAATTCCTGATGTTTAGTGAAGCAATGTGTACGTTTTTTACTGCTTCCCATAAAAGTGTATAATATTTCTAGATTTCCAAAAAGATCTCGAGCTTCTGAGCAACAACTAACAGCATCTACAATAACTAAATTAAAACGGTGAGCCCAACACCAAACATACGTGGCACTTGGGTTTTGTTGTTTAATGAAAGCCTGAAGACCGTTATAAGTGCCTCGCATAGATGCTGCGCCATCGTACGACTGTCCAATCAGATTGGTTTTCCAATTTAAATTCATTTCTGAACATATACCATCAAACATTGTCAACAAATGTTGTCCAGAAGTTAGAACAGTTTCACGTAATGCAATTAACCTTTCACACACATTTCCATTATCTTGATTTATGTATCGGATAACTAAAGATAACTGTTCTTTTTTAGATAAATCAAACGTTGTATCTAATGAACAACTAAAAAAAACTGAACTAGTAATTTCCTTTTTTATAATTTCTTGGATGTGCTTTGTAATGGCTAGAATCAGTTGATTTTGTCGCTCCCATGATATAAAGTTGACCATTTTTCTACCTTTTGCTTTAACAGTTGATACATACGATGATAAGGCAGGAGAATACTTCGCTAACAATAACACCAGATCTTTAAAATTCCCCTTATTACTTTCGTCCCAACCTTCTCTATGCCCACGAAAAGGCAAGGAATGACGTCCTAAAAACAATGTGATATCAATTAAATGTCTGACTACTTCTTGATTAAATGCAACGTTAGCAACAGCTGCCTCCTTTAATGACGGTATGATTGGAAACGCAGCTTCTCTGTAAGCAACTTTTATTGAAGCCAAAATATGTGGTTCAGATGTTTCATGTACAGCAATACTAAATGCTCCTTTTCTAAAATTACAAATCCAATTTTTGACCAATTTTCTTTACATCCACGACCAAATAATGCACAATAAAGACAATATAACTTGTTCTCAGTTATAGAGTAAGATAACCATTTTCTACGTGTTGTCTCGCCACTTGGTAACTTTCTCCAATACCAGGATTCATGGAAACGCCTGCCTGAACTCTGACATTCAGGAAAGTTCTTATTTGGCATATCAATAGCTGATGGCTGAGAAGGTCCCATTTTTAGAAAATAATTTACTAGTTCAGGTTCAAGTGTTCGAGTTTCAATACGACCAAAAAATGCAGGGTCATTATCAAGATCACAATATCCTATAAAAAGAAATAAGATTAATGAATTTAATAAAAATGTTTTTATAAGATATTAACTATTATGATGTTTTTTTAAATTAATTTTTATAATATAAATTCTTTATTAAAAATCAATTTTTCTTTGAAAAAAAAAAACATTGAAGTAGAATACAATTAAATGTAAACTTCATTAAGGTACTTTTAACTTTGTACGTCAGTACAAAAATTCTTATAAAGTCAATGAAACATAAATTAATATTCTATTTATTTACCTTTGGGTACAAGCATTTCATTAATGTTATTTTCTAATGATTTAACACCGTCTTGAACACCACCGTTATCTGTAACGTTCTCATTTAAAGATTCAACATCGACTTGAAAGGTTCTTTCAGTTTGATTATAATCTTAAAGCATAAAAATATAAATGTACTACTGTGGTTTATACACGATAAAAAATTAAATAATTTTCATTAAAATTGAACTATCAATATTACTTTAATAAAATATATTTAAGTAGGTTTTAAGTAATTACAACTGTGTATATTAGTACAATTCTTATAAACTCAATGAATCATAAAATTATATTTTATTTATTTACCTTTGGGTACAAGCATTTCATTAATGTTATTTTCTAATGATTTAACACCGTCTTGAACACCACCGTTATCTGTAACGTTCTCATTTAAAGATTCAACATCGACTTGAACGGTTCTTTCAGTTTGATTATAATCTTAAAGCATAAAAATATAAATGTACTACTGTGGTTTATACACGATAAAAAATTAAATAATTTTCATTAAAATTGAACTATCAATATTACTTTAATAAAATATATTTAAGTAGGTTTTAAGTAATTACAACTGTGTATAATATTTATACTTTTCTTATTGAAGAATGATTTAATATTTAAACACTTTTGTTTTGACTTAACAATTTTACACGCGTGAGTATGACGCAACCAATTGGTAGAATTCATTCCAAGTTGTTTTTTGCCACACACACATACATTTTGTGATGAAGACATGGCGGAATAGAAGTTGGTTAAAATATTTTTACAAGTCACTTTAACAAAACTCACTGAGACACTGAGACTGGGTCACTGCTATTCTGTTTATGTGTTATTTCCACGTCTGTATTTAACAAGATACACGAACACGAAAAACGGATAAAACAAAACTTACAAATCCACTAATGACTATTGACAAACGTCTAATAGGTCTAATACACAATTGTGTCGGGCTGTAGGGATCGGTGCGGCGCGCGGCGATTCCACTCCGCAATCTCAATAGTCGAACTCGAACGGTGCGTCTAGTTCTAAAAATAAAATGGTTTTTTGTAGGGTTCATTCGGCGGGCTACGGCGAATTCCCAGATAACGATAAGACGGTAATACATATTTTGAGATAAAATTACAGAACTGAGAACTCTAACGTAGGAACAAAGTAAACAGTAAACTGTAGTTTTTTTCTTCGGTGCAATATTAATATGTACAGAATACCCATATTTTGTTCATTTGAATTTTAGACGTTTGAATAAGTTTAATTGCTGACTTCTAGCGGTCTAAATTTTTTTTTTATATATTTACAAACCAAAGACTTTATTTACAATATTTACATTTTACATTCTTGAATCATATGCACGCGTTTAAGTTTACAATTTTACATTATTTAGTAAATTCATACACGCCAGAGAGAATCGCGCCATCATCATAATATTCTGTTTGGCGACTTGGCGTGTATGAACTTAACCAATAATCAGTGTAAATTCAAACACACGCCTACGAAACACAGCATAACATCATCGGCGCAACTATTACTGTGAAGCGAGCTTGAATGTGATATCTAATATTAATTCATTATTAGATATTTATTATTTTATTAGCGAATAGTGATAGTGTTATAGTTTGTTTTAGGTAATATGTACCTGTATAATAGCGTAACACGTAATGCAGTATTGCTGTCAATAGTTACAACTAACTTACTCTATAATTTTCACCCTCAGCACTTTATGACCTGATATAGTGACACATGACTGACCACTGACCCACCCACCTACCCACGTACCCACCAATATAAAGAAGTGGAGCAGTCGCTCCACTTGACATATGTATTCGGCGCCACTGATCCAGTGTGGGTATTTATAACGTTAAAAATTACAAAAAAATTGACTTTTATCGATTTAAATTTATTAAACTAAGTATTTGGTAATAATTCATCATACACTATTATTAGGCTGTACGTTTATATTATGTCTAATTTTATCTTTGTATTTATTAGGTAATATATAATATTATTATATAATTTAATAAATGATAGCATATATTTTACAAATTTCAATTTAAAACGCCCTTTAATAGACAGTACCTATTTTATTGTATTTTTGGTCTAGACATAATTGGGTTCTTAAAAGTTTTAATTACACTTTATGATGTTTATTTCATTGTTTGACTGATCTACATAGAATAATTGTATGATATAAAGTTATATGAGAATAATTCACATCGATTTTTTTTTTTGGGAGTATATTTTTCTGCGTTTCCACCGAAACGGTCCATAGTTATATTTAGATTAAAATTAAATCTACAAGAGGAAATATAAATTAAAATGATGGCACGCTCTGTTTACTATCTTTGTATAATATAGAGTGCGCAAATTTAACTTCCACCACTATGAAAACTTTGTGCACTGGGAAAGTATGAGAATAAATCAGCCTATAATAAAATATTAAAGATAAGAACATTATTCTGTGATCCATTGTGGGATTTTTTTTCGCTACTGCGATTCTAAAACAAGATATAAATATTTAAAACATAATTTATTTTTATATGTGTTTCAAATAAGTATCCAAAACGACATGACGAAGTATTGCGAACCATTTTTGAAAGTGATCATCGCTGTTATACAGTAGGAAAGTAGATACAGAGAGGTGCAGTAGGCATGTGGCATAACCAAGAAAAAAAATTATATTACTTTCCTTTACTATGGTAATATTATATACATTATATTAGTTTTCTTTTATTATTATTCACAACAGGAATTGGTTTTTTGAAAATCTATCTATCTTTAAATAGTTGATTAATTCGTTATTTAAATTACAACGATGTATGATTAAATGTATTTTTTAACGGGAACCATTATTCGTACATTTAGACCCTGGAACTATTATTGTATTTCCCAATATAATGAGGTACCTACTTAAACGTTTTTAGAATTGAATACCTAATGTAGATTGTATACTTTTGTCGAAACTTTAATGAAATACGGTTCACCTAGTTTTTGTCTGTACATGTGTTTAACAACCCAGCCAAATTGTATTTATCGTTTTCTTTTTGTCACGCTGCTCAATTAATATTGTCTGGATACAGTATGTTTTATTTTACATAACTATATGTAAATTACGTACAAATAATATAGGTATAGGTAAAGAGCACATATAAGAAATCTATATAAGCCTATATGTATGGTCTTATATAGGCTCTCTAGGTAAAGGCATCGAAGAAACTATTCAATTATTAAAAATAAAGAGTCATTATCGCTGACCTATTAAGCAAACCATCTGTAATAGCTATAATATTGTTTATTATATTAATGCCACTATGATTTAACTAAAAAAAAATTAAAATATCTTTTTTATAAAAACAGAAAATTTATAAATGGGGCTGTCAAAGGCGGTCAAGTGCATGTTAATCTGGGCCTATTTCTACTCGTTTACATATTATTAAAACTATTATGCGGGTATTCTCGTGACCCAGTGACGGTATCATAATAATCGTACGGAAACACCTATTATTACCTAAATTAAAACGTTTTGAAATCCATCGATTCATACTTCTTAGTGTTTTTTTTTTATGTGGCATTTCCAATAGATTATATCCCTAGAGATGAGACCAGAAAATGTGCTCTGTACCTATTCTCGTGCCCTTCAATCAAAAGTCCAAATATAATTAGATACTCTCTCACCGGTATAAATACCTAATCGTTACTATTAATCGTTACTTCTTGTAAACATAATCACGGGATATTTTTAGAGGATCTTAGATTACTGAGATACCAGTCTTCGGTGACAGCCGAGGTTTCTTATCGTTGTTGATTCAATAATCACTCACGTCTCGGCGATATCCATCGTGATTGATAGGAATAGGCCATTACTAGTAAGTTGTGAATCGTTTCCTTCGTCACACGTACAACTGTTAAACGTTTTTTCAACGCGTTATTCATTTGGCAATATTTCCCTTTTCACCCGGTTGGTTCGAGACCGCCATTGCAGGGCGTGCGACGGTCGACGCCACGGAGGACATGTGTGCGCTCACACACGACTCCTAAACTACGCGAACCAAATCTGTTTGGCGTGTGACTGATGGGGTAGCTCTGGCGAATTTTCCGAAACCCGGAAAGCATCCCCTCTCACCGACGGCGGGTCGGGTGTGCGCGCGCGAAGAGAGTGTGCTCGTGAATGGATGATGGCATTGATAAATGAACGAAGCCAGTTTGTTCGAGCGAGCACACACCCGTGCCGCACACGCGCTTACAATGGATACCGGCTATACCCAACCCCTATTTTCTAATCTCTCAAACACGGCGTATTCGCGCCATACGTGTATACTGTACACATATAATAATAATATACGGTCGTCTTCACGCATACCGTGGTGCGCAGGGGGGGGGCGGGTGCACCGGCCAAAAACCGCGTTACCTTTTCGGGTCGAGGATTAACCGCGGGACAAAACATAGCACCGATCGGATTAGGACCTTTCTCGTTCATGCGAGCGTTCGGCGGTGAAAAGGAGCTCCGCAAGTCGTCTGAGTAGTATACTCGTGTGTGCAGAATTATCACTAGGACGGACTTAACTCGGTGTCGTTGCGAATAATTATCGAAGAAACCGAATGCGTCTACGCACACACACACACACACACATACACACACACATTGTACATACATATACACCAAACCATATACAGCGTGACTCACCAAATATGCTCAACACCATATTTTCCTTAAATAATATACTTTATTCATGTGTCGATTAATAGAATTTTGAATTACACTTAACAACCATATTTTGGGCATTTTTATGTAATTTAAGAGAGTCTCGTGGTGATAGAAGTTTCTTTTTTCCAAATGATAAAACTCATTTTTTTTACTCTGAATTGTTATAAGCCGGTTATTTTTATTTGAAAATGTTGATGTATTCATCTACATAAAATGTGAACAATTAGTTTCTGAGTTATTATACTTTGTGTAGGTACTAAGGATAATAGGTTAGGTAACCTAACCTTTGAAAGACAAGAGATCTAAAATGATTTAAAAATTATATTTAATCAATAACTATTAACATTTTATAATTTGAAAAATTTGTCTGAATATACCATTGTCTTGTAAAACCATTATTAGGGTTATTAATATCCTTAAAACGCGAAGAATAAAAACTCAAAAATTATTCATCCGAATTTAAATATAAATACATAAAGCTCAACAATTTACATTCTACATTAAATAAAAGTTTTTTATAATATATCTACAGGACATTCCATAGTATACAAAATAAAGATACGTTTACGAAAATTTGGTGCTTGATTATATTTAAAAAAATCTAAAATTCTGATTTTGCTTAATTCCGTTCATAAGGGTTTAATAGTGGAGAGGGGCTAGAAACTGAGCATGATGCTCGTTGGATCACTATGTATAATATGTATAGTAGAATTTTGCCGAACGCATCCGTATTATGACCTTCGTAATTGATTCCGGTGGATCCCCTCGGGAATTATATATACTGCTTTAGGTAATAGTTTCACTTTCAATCAGATTTGAATCTAGCCCCTCACCTCCGGGGCCTTCTGTCGGCCGTCTCGGAACATATGTGACACCACTCCTTCTTCCACCACCTTAAGCGGCTTCCGTGGAAAGTTTTCGCACGGAATGACGGATATTGAATTAAAAGTTAGTCAGGTCTAAATCGAATTCGGACGTCTATTTTTACAGCGTATGTATGTTACATTATATCGTAAAGTCTTTTAAACATTTTTCTCATTAATCGTATTCTCTCATTTAAAAATAATATTATATTATAGTACCTACCTAGATCATATTTTTATTTTATACGTTTCTAACAAATATCGAGTTGTAGATAAATTATAAGGCCGAAAATATAAAAATCAATCACTTGAATAATACACTAAAAAATGATTTCCTTACATCTTACGTACCTACAATGAAGTATGAACTAATTAGATAAATTTAAATGTTAATAATATATTGTGAAATCTATAGTATTGGTAGAAGCAATTGTTAAACTAACACAAATATGTAAAACATTAAAGTCTGGTATTTTAAATTAAATGAAATATTATTAAGAGTGATCATTATTATAATCAGCATTTAAAAAAAAGTAAATAGATAAATCATTACAACCTAAACAAAATGAATATGCATCGTATTTTGCTTGATATTTAAAATAAGGGGACGTCGTACCCGTGTAATATAATAATATTGTCTCCATCTTACTAACGCATAACATAAAACATTAATTCACGTTTGAAAAAAACCCATTTTTGACAACATATGCGGGTACGGTGTCTTCTTAAGATAATTTAATTGTTTTAATTTAATTTATTTCGTTTTAATTCAAAATAAATCTTAACATTTCGTAATAAATATAATATGTCGATACATTGTTGCGTTTTTATTATTTTAACGAAATAGATACGTTTTAAATCCGTTATAGAACCATTTGAATAATTTCAAATTCCAAAACATACATCATGACAACATCATGATTTTTAGAATAATATTTCGTCTGCTGCCTGCTGCGGCCGAATTCTTTAAGCGTTATGATTAATCCGGGAGACCATCAGCCATACACGCAAATAAACTTACATGTTTACGGTCTCACAAATCACAATACAAATATGGAATCTCCTTTCAGGGAGGTCACATTACAGCGCTTCGGATATTAGAAGCGGCGTAAGTGGCATCATAAAAGGGTCATGCGGTACGGGAAGGATATTTTTGAAATATTAAACCGGAGTCGTATGATTAATTGTGGTAGGTCAGCTATAATAACCCGTGGCCAGTCCCCGGAAGCAGTAATCCTTTTTATTAATACATGTGGCTGAGTAGATATATATATAATACATACATACATACATACTCGTCCACACATCAAAATCAATAAAGTAAAGTTGGTAGACGCTAAACTTAAAGGTCTTGTAAATATTTGATATTGTTATTGGCAAGATGCGAAGTATAAACAACAATAACCTTCTCCGATTTACTCGTTGTGCTAATTAAATGCACAGGCCATAGACTGCGTTTCAATTTTCATTTTGGATGGTCAAACTGGTAAATATTCGGACCAAGGATAAACATAACCTAACTAACTATCCCTGATCTAGTAGAATTGCGGTTATTGTTTCAACGATCTAACAACCACGCACATGTACATTGCACATAGTACATGAATTCACAGTTAATGTAATTATTTCGAATGATTAAACAAATGATATAGTGCGTTACATTTATATTTGGGTTAGATATTAAGACTTAAAACTATTTGCTATGATAAGTTGTTCGAAATAGAAAAAGCGTGTTAAAAAATAATAATATAGGAGTATAATAATAATAAGGGCTCTTTTTGTATGAAAATGCTCGTTGTAATACATCTCAACTATCGATGTTATTAAATGTGAACGTATAACTTGGTACCTACTATCTATATACTTTATACGATTGAGTGGAAGATGGATAATAATAAATGATGATTAATGATGATTATTTATTGAACTAATAATTCATTACCTATAATTGTTAATATGTGTAACTCATTGAACTGATATTGTAGTGTAATTACTCATTATTACTTATTAAGCCTCAATTTGTTGTTCTATTCTTTGTGTATTAAACCCTATTATGTTCCAAAAATAATAATTCATATACAATTATTTAATACCAATAAAAATAAAAATTGGTTTTTTAAGAAATTTGTAAAATTCTTACAATAGCTATGATCATGTTATTATTATTATACTCGTATGATCTAATTTGTATGGGTCATTTAAAATTGTTAATAACGTTTTATCGAAAATCATCATTAAAATAATGATAATTTATTATTCACCGTTATATTATCATTTAGCATTAAGAACATTTTGCTCATGTAGGTACACCTATAGTAAATATTTCACATATTTGTTCATAAATTGTAATATCCTAGTAGTTGTAAAAAGGCTAAAATAAGTAGTATCTAAAAAAATTGAGCATTTTAGTGTATAGATAGAAAAATAGTTTTGTGTGACCTAAATGCAGTTCGCTTAATACTCTGCTACAACCATTCTTAAAAAAATACCGATTCTGTAATTTTGTTGTGCAATATAAATAGATTAACTTTGTAATAACTATAAAATAGTTTAGGTATACAAAAATAGTTTCTTGTCTATTAATAATGATATTCACATGGATTAGTATATTTAAATTTTTAAATCATAGAAAATTTGAGTTCAGCACAATTGATTTTGTGTTTTTACCTTTAATATCACAGTGAACCAGCAAATGTTATATACAAGTTGGATTTTTTACTATATTTCAATTAGGTAATTGCGATATATTTTAAATGAGTGACTGCAAATTAAATAAAAATGTGACAAGAAACATTTTTAACCGAACTAGTTAAAATTAATAGGGAGTCCTAAGATTAAAATGGAAATGAAAATGTATTAGCCAAAATTGTACAGATAAATTTGTCAACTATCCATATATTATATTTTATCAAAACGATATAATAGAATATAATTTTTTCCTATAGATGTAAGTATTAATCATAAAATTATGTGTTTATATAAATCTCGCCTAAATGATTCGTATAATGTATAAACTACAAATTCATTCAAACAATATTTAAGAATTTTGCCCAAAAGAAAATCACCCAATTTTTGTGATAACTAGACGCTTGATGAACTCGGAATACATTTTAATAAATTCTTATTAGGGAAAGAAATTGTATTGATCACATAATAAAATAAAAATATTTTTAAACGAAAAACGTTCACAATTTATAGTTAACTTTGTGATCATTTTAAACAGACAGGAAAGATTTATTCTGTTCGAACTTCAGTAGGTAGTTTATTAGTGTCAAATGTTGATGTTCTGGCTCATATTAAATCTGCAAAATATTCGATAAGGGATGGCTTATCTTATAAACCTCCCAAACAGCATTATACACAATACACATGTTAATATTATAGTCATGTTATGTGTTCACCTACGTGTTTTGGAAATATGTTGTGAATACACGCCATAAAAATGTTGAAAACGTGTATTATTTTATATAACCATAAAAAGTTTGAGAAAGAATTTAGCAAAGTATTTTCTATATCACTTTGGAAATGTGATATTTATTTGGGGTGGTTGAGACATATATTTTATAAATTTAAAAAATATTAATATTTACCCTTAAGGCTTAAATATTATAAAAACATGGTTTTTTTACATTTTAGCAATGTGTATTTGAAATGATAGTCATGTGGACAACTATGCATGAATTATTTATTGAAATATTATTATATTGTATTTAGTTAAATTTTACAAGTGTGTGGATTTTCCCACGTTTTAGCGTCTTAACTTCCATTTTTTATAGACAAAAGCGTAAATAACATTTAACCATCAATTGGAATTATTCCATCATTTGAGATTCAAAATGCGATTACAGAATTTAAACGCAAAGCTTAAACTTTTCATTTTTAGGTTTTAAGTTCAAATTATAAACTAAGTTTTGTCATTGGATGGCTCCTCCACTCAATCCACAGTATTTATAAAATTAAATATTATGATACTTTTTTGGGAAGTTCAGTACTTAAGTATACATTCAACATAATATTATATATTGTCGCAAATCCAGTAATTGCCATTCAAAACTTAATGCATGTTTTTTTAGTTAATATGTTTTAAGATTCTAAATGAAAATAGGAATATAAAATAAATATTATTGTGATTGTTTATATTTTATTTTTAGTTTTCACCTTTATAGTTTGTTTATTTGAAATGTAAATGGTGCCGGGATCTTCTAACGATTAAACAATTAAATCTGTCAAGAAGTTCCATCACAAGGATGGATTCTTCTTTCAACCCATCAACTTCCACAGCGCTTGTACTTATTGTAAAAAAAAAAAAAATGTAACAAAAAATAAATAAATAGTTTGTTTATAAGTGGGAGGAACGATTTGCTGAAAAGTTGTATGTAAATATGAATATTCAATATATTATTTGCTTTATACAAAAATCGATAAGTAATTGCATTCGGTTGGTATTTGAAAGTGGTAATTTTGTATTTTTCCATTATTTTCTTGACGCATAAATAAATCTGGGTTGGATCCATTTTGTCAAACTTGACCTTTTCCATTTCGCCCTGCAGATACCCGATTCGACGAAAGACATGTTTTTAGTAATTTTAAAATTAAGTTGCCAATGATTTGTAAATAATATTTGAAACCCATGGTAAATTATTTCAAAATGTATATCACAAATAGTTATTTTATAGCAACGTTTTAACGATTTATTTCTGTACCACTAAACAAATTATGTCTTCGTTCACTACTTTAGAATTAATATAAAATTATACATGTAATAGCCGAACACGTATGTTTTACACATCACCAATGAATTTAGTCGCTTACGTTTTTCGATGCAAAATTCTACTATATTGATTAATGACCACCGTGTATTTATTCCACTTAGTTTTTATAAACAGAAATCATTGACAATTGATTCATACAAATGTTTTCAAAGTAAAACTGTACACAACTCTAAATCTGATTTGTAGCAACTATTACGCAATGTACAACTGGTGAATAGAAATGTGAATACCTCTTCATAATTACAGTTAATTGCCATGCCATTAATTTTATAGTGAAATAAATAGGTACCTATATGGCTACATTATAGAATATCGGGAAACATTGCGAGATCGCGACGACGACGAGTCTGTGCAATAAATATTGAGTTTCACCACCTCACGGTATTCCTTGGATAATAATATATTATGCAATTCAAATATTATTTAAAAACTATTACCGACCTATTTTAAAAATTACTTAATAACTTTGGACTTTGGTCGAAACGGGTATCTGGGTGAAATGGGAATGGTCAAGTTTGGGAAAAACAGGTTTTGCTCGAAAATGTTTTGAAGAATAATATTACAAAAATGTTACATTAAGAGCCCGTTGCCTCCCAAAATATTAGAATTGCCTCCCAAAAATGTTCACACAACCTAGTTGTCTCCCATATAAAATGAAGTAATAGTACATAAACTTCACTAAAATATTCCATGTAAATAGATGAATTTATGTACAGCGTATACATTATACATACTATATTGTGTTGTGTTATAACTTATAAATTTATAATTTTAAGAGTAAAGTTTACAGAGTAACATGTATTTAATATTTTATTATAATAATATAAATTAACATAATATTACATAATAATAACAAACACTAGTTTGTTATAGGCATACAGATTTTTTTCTTTTTCCTTACACTAAACATGATTAAATATGATTAAAATTAAAATTAATAAAAAATTAAATATTATATCATTTTTGTGTTTTAAAATGTATACATTTTCTATAATTCATATCTGACCAAAAAATGTGATACAAGGTTAAATGTTCACAACTACTAAGAGTCTCAAAAATCATGTCTTTTTCTGTTTTACATTATTATCTAAGTATATTATTTAATTTTTAAAAAGGGCTGTTTATCCCTTCCTCGTAATCATTTTTTACAAATGACATTTCCCTGATATGTTTTTACTAGGTATAACGAGAATTTAATCCAGATGTAATTTATTACAGCATGAAATAAAATAAATAATGACTATGACGTTACTTCTAAATGTATTCTTGTCTATAGATTTTCTAAAATATATGAATAGTAAAACAATTTAAGTATTTATGAAACATAATAAGTTTTTAACTAAAAGTCATAAATTATTTATTTTCCACGTATTTTGTTATTTATTGCATTTTATGAAAATGAATAATTTTTGTAATTTTCGTTAACAAACTGCCATCCGCAATTTTATACATATATATATATATTTTACAATTTCTACTTTTAAGTGACGTGTACCTATATACTGTATAATATTATGTAGATTATATAATATACCAAGAAATTGGAAGTATATATAGAATTTTTTTTATTCATTTCAGAAATTGTGTTACTTATAAAATATGATTTGGTATGTAATTTCATAAATTAATATTTCTTACACTTTGTAAAAAAGTTTGAACGACCTTGGCAATTCATGTTGTAATATAACTGCAGGAATTTATTTTTATATTAAGGAGCGAGAGAAACTATTGGCTTTACAAAGCTCTAGGCTAACGTAAGAAAGCACCGATTTTTATAAAATATGATTATGCACGTAATACATTTTATACCTACTGGCTACTGATTGGGTTGAAACCGATTTAAATAGTTTTTCTAGTGAGATAATAAATTTGCATACTAAACTATAGAACCTGCAGTAAGTACGCTACATTTTATTGAAATTTTAAAGTAATTATATTTTTAAATCAAGATATGTTGAAATTTAAATATTAATGAATTATGAAATCAACTATTCATTTTTCTGAACTATTTGTTAGACTATCTGAAGTTCTGATAAACATTGAACTTTAAAAATGTTTATTAGATTTAAGTTGAATCTCATAAAACTTTTGTGTATATTAAAATATGTAAATTACAATTGAAAATGGGTTGCATTAGGTATTTTACTATTTACTTATTTTTTTTTATATCATGCATTTAAAATGATTAAATATAGCTTTCATAATATTATACCTATTATATCTATAATTGAAAAACTTTTATAACAATCACATATCAAAATAAAATCGATGTCACATAATATTAAAACACTGATACAATTTCATTTAAATAAATAAAACAATATTTAAAATTTGAGTTAAATGGTTTATTTTCCCACTATGATAATAATGTAAGTACGCAAATGTATTTTTTATTTGATTATCTTACAGTGTTACACAACTATCAACATCATAGTGCAATTATAAAAATGTATTATAAATATGTATTGTTTTAATTTTTTCAGTCACTGTGTCACTTGACATTAATTTTTATTTTATTCTTATCCCTATGTTACAAACAAAACAAAAATACTGTTACAGGGAAAGTTTTTTTTTAAATTCCTACACCGTGTTGACTCGAAATGCTAAAATAAACAAGTTAGAAAAAATACACCTTTCAAACGTGTTAAGTTTAGATATCTATAAATAATGGAAAAAAATAATGTACAATAGTTATTTGAAAAGACTAAATTGTAATAATTAGTAAAATAACTAGGTCGGTACTTAAAATACCTAATAATCCCTAATAATATACTGTATATATCTCCGATTTTGAGATAATAAATTAATTTAAATGTCAACTGGTATTATTTTATATTATAGAAACTGCTGAATTCGAGGAAAAAATAGCTCAAAATTTCATAAATATTTTATTGAGTTTATAAAAAAACTCAATAAAATTCAGGTACATTAATCTGTTAGCAAAACTGTTTAAGGTTCCTCATAAGTGTCTACAAAATATGCAATACAAATGATTACGTTTACTAAACAGTAAGGCCTATCGAAGATGTAATTTAAATTGTATGAATTATTCATTTTGGTGGAAACATATGTACAACAGATGGCCTATAGAATTTCTTTCTTTTGTATCGATCGGTAGACTCTTGAATAGTCCTCATCAGTCGTCTGTGTGCTTACGTTTTAGCTTACACTAATTTCACGCTTTCTAAATTACTACTACATTAGGATAGGTTATAGCCAAATGTCTAATCTGCTGCTAACCAATAGGTATTACTTTTTGTTAATCAGCTTATGTGTATCATACCCGTGATCAAAACAGTGTTATTTCACAAAGTCTGATAGTTTATCCAAAACCCAATCAACCTTTGGATCGAATCGTTCCAATGTCTAATCGAATTTAGTGTTTTATTAGCACGCTTACCATCGCTGAATTCAAATAATATGTTAGAGAAACAAAAAAATGTATAAAATCCGATTATTTTCATGAGTAGGTATGGGGAATTCAACGGATTTCATTAATTTATAAAAACACATATGTTGTTGTTGTTGTATAGTGTCTGCATTGTTTGCATATTATCTATTGTAGATAATATTGTACGTATTCTATATGTAGATTATTTGTATGTTCAAATACACATGTAAGTGTACACCTTTTATCGAAATAAATGTCTTTTAACGTGTACCTATTTTTAGTTATTTAATTCAATGCATCATGTTACAAAAGCATAATATTGTTATTTCGAATGGCGTTAAATAGATTGCATGTACGAAAGTTTTGTTACATGGAAAAACAAATCCAATTTCAAAAGTAGTTATTGTTGGATATCTGACAATCACCTCATCATTAAATTCGGGGTTTTATACTTATTTTTCGAATTCTTAATAATTATGGGGATTAAACGTATGTAGAAGAAGTTTGAGGGAATGTGATTATAAACTATTTTCAAAAATATTGGAACTTTCATAAATTAATTATCATATTGTTTGGTTTAAAGTAACTGTGTATGTTCTGTATTTTGTTTTGCGTATGGGTGACGGATGTGGTGATATAGTTAATTATTTGACATAAGAGTGATATGTGAATCATCTAATCTATGAATTCAGATCCAATTTTATTTTATAATTGATTACTGACTAACTTCTAAGATACAAAATTAAAAGGTATTGGTATGGAAACATGACAACTCATACAGTTCATGCAAATACAATATTTATTGTTGTATTTTTAAGTTTGGAAATGTTGTAATGAAAGATAGCTGAACACAAATGCTGTAAACGTTAAAAAAATATAGCTAACATAAATATTTAAATCTAAAAAATAAAAAATGTAGTTACTACATGAAAATCATATGCGCATCCGATGAAACTTTCAATTTTAATTAATTATTCATTTTTATAAGAACCTGTAACCTATTTTATGTTTTTATTCTTCTTAAATAATAAAAAAAAATATTTAGATTAAGTATACCTACTTACATAATATTATATTTATTATGTAGGTATAGTCATAGTGTACACTGTATACGTAGGTATAGGTGTTAGGTATAACATCGTTAGTAAATATAGGAAGTTTAAGCATTTTGGTTGTTCTTGAGAAAATTTGCAAAAACATTTTAATATTAAATAATAAACATAAATGTACATAGACATCAGTGTTTATTTATTTAATTTTTAGCAAATTTTATTGAATGTATTGTATTCTATTAAATAGTACGAACGGTAAGATAATATGATTCCAAAAATGTGAAATCTAATTTGATGAACGATGGACGATGTACATCGATTTTTATAACGTACATACTATTATAATGGGTATGACTATCAATGTACAAAAAAATATATTTATTACGCGTAACACGTGTCGATAATTGATATTTTATTTCACTTAATTATAGATGAATAAATACCTTCACATGTACTTACACTATTTATATTTTAATGTCATTAATAATTATGTTTTGAATAGATGAAGACAAATTTTGAATAACTCGGTTATCCATAAAATATAATATTATTTAATGGTGACTTTGTGCGTCGAATTATTACTTAGGCACGTTCAGTGCCCTAAACTATCACATTATTACTTTTTGTTGTGATATAAGCGGTGGGGTGGCTTAGACAAAAAACGTGGTAACAACAATCATTATGCGATATGCCTTATTTTTACTCCTCATTTTGTTCGTAAAATATTTCCCTCGAGGGAATAACCAAGCAAATCGCTCCCAGGAGGCCACGGGAATTATATTAGTTTTTGTTTGCTAAAAATCAGATGAGTAGTTTAAGCGAATTGCGAGAACGTAAAATTGTTTGACAAACACATTGCATTACTACTTCAAGCAGTTGGATGAAGCAAATAAAATACTACGAAACCATAAAATATTCTGAAATATTGAGTAGGCACTTCGTATAAAATAATAATAGTAACAAACAACAATAATAATAATAATAACAAACACGCGTTGTATTATCATGTCTCTTGGGGACATGATATTTGCAACAACTCTTAAATTGTGACGTAAAGATCAGGTTCTGAGCGTATAGCGATGAATGTATCGGTTTTCAATCATGTAGATTTTTATTTTTATTTGTAATTTTTTGTGTTTTTTTGGAGTAGTAAAAATTTACAAATTCTCGGCTCAAAGGGTGGTTTCTGGTGATAAATCGGACGTTGTTGGTACTTTGTGTGTGTGGGGGGGGGGAGGTTGGGGTTAAAAAATAAACAATTTCCAGTATTTTTAAAAATAATCAGGAAAAACAAAAATTGAAAAACTGAAAATAATACTCTATACCAGATATCGAAAAAATCAATTTTCTTTTTTTTGTTGAAATTCAAAAATGTATAACCGTAGAGACTTTAAATGCGTTCTAAGCAATTATATTTGCATTTTATAAACATGATACATAATTTAAAGTATATTTTGCAGACTATTTTCATGCTAATAAAGAAATTTTAATTTTTCAATACTAGATTCCTCATATATTTTACTTATATCAATTTAAAAATATAATAAATTAATTGAGGCATTTTTTTTTTTAAAAAGAGTTAATCGTTTACAGTCAGGCAAAATTATAAAAACTGTTTTTTAGTTAAGAATTTATACGATTTTAGAATTTAATTGATAAGGCTTGACAATTTAATACAAGGTTTCACTTAAGTTGTTCTATTAGAAATTAAAAATGTTTGTTATGTTGTTGTAATTGAAACTTTTAATTACCATTAGGTATACTAACACTTTTTGTTTTCTATGCACAATGACATTTTCAAAATATTTATACTAATTTTAAGTTATTTTGACCTAAGTAAGACTTATATATTATATTTCGTGTGCATCCATATTCACGACTTTCTTGCCACGGTTATAAATGTTGTGTTCAATTTTCTATAGATATATTATTTAAATATATAATATATTATTATGATCCTGAAAATATACATTTTCTGTGATGAAATATTTTTTTTGATGACAAATACTATTTAACTTATCCAACATTAAATCGTGCATTGTCAGGCGATGTGTAGTATTTGTAATACATTCGTAGGTAACCTTAATTAATGATAACATTTCATTTTAGAGTGACCAATTTTAATGATAAGTTATCATTGATAAGCAAAAAATGTAGAAGTACCCTGTATAATTTTTAAATCATTAATAAATAAAATAACCTAAACTATGTGTGTGGAAAAGGAACTATAAAATATATCCTTATTTAAAATAGACTTCTTCCATATATTTGCCTGTGAACTGAGGTACATCGGTACACCAAATCCAAGATACACTTAGGAATAAAATCTAAATTTTGTATTTTTTTTTTCATTTTTTCACGGGTGAAATCAGGTTATACAACTAAAATTAAATGTTTATCCGAAGTTAAAAGCCTCAAAAAACGACTGGACTGTTTTCAATACAAGTTATATCAATAGATTACTTAAAATTTGGAGGATGTTTACTGTTTATAGTTTGTTTTTTCAACTTCTATAGACTATATATAGCTAAAGGGTAGTTCACACGTTTTTTTTTAAGCTTATAAAAAAATTATTTTTTATCTAAATGGTTGAAATTGGTTATATATTTATTAAAAACACAAATCATTGAACTGTACAACGTCGGCCATAATATTATAGGTATTATAATATATTTATTTTTTGCTTTATATAAATTAATAAATATAAAATGTCCATAAAAAAACGGTTTTTTTTATTATTGTAATATTATTACAGTAATCTCTTCTTCAATTTCAGATCGTATTCGAGTTATTTACGTAGATAATGACAATATTCTTATTTCTAAGCGCATTAATAATAATTTAATATTTTATACTTGTTTGTAAAATGAATACAATATACACAATCCATTACAATAAAGCATATGAGTATAGCAAATATAATGTAATATAGAAAATGTTCTATGAGGTTTAAAGTTGCTATTGTAATAATTTATATGCATACACATCGGTTATACTACTTTGTCTAAACCATTTAAATAAATGAAGCGTTGTTATACAAGGTACAACATTTTATACATTTGTTCTGGTACAAGGAAGAACGCATGGCAAGCTGAATGATCGCAGAAAATCGATGTACCTAAACGTCCTAAACTAATAATATTTGCATTGTGATCGTATTGCTTATTATAAAACATCATACTATACCTATTTCAAATCCAGGATTCAATTAAAAATCGAACAGATATAACAATAATAAATTCAATGTTCAACGAAAAGTAATGCAATGTGAATGCCATAAAATAATAAAAAGTTTAAATTTGGTCGATTAGCACTAAACAACTTTATACGAAATACCATATAATACAATCAATATTGTTTTAAACGATTCCTTGTTTGTTTTAGAAGAACGGTAAGTTCGCATCATAAACAGCGATCGTTTGTCGGTGATTTATATTAAATGAATAAGTTACTAAGTTTGATACACCAACAGTATCTCCGAATAGGCAGAGTTTGCTCGTACTCAAAAAGTAATCTGAAAAAAGTTTTCTCGCAATTCCGCAGCCTCTACACTGCGAAATGTGAATTCGAAAACAGTAATATTTATTGTCAACTCGGCAAAATATTAATATCGACAATCGCTTACATTTCTTGGATGTAATTTTAGAACTTTTATACCCAATACCAATATAATTTTCTCGTGAATTGAAAATATTACAGCTTGTCCAATCCCTGGAATCTTTAAACGCGTGGAGTGAGGAGGAGTATAATTTACAACATTAAATTTACATACCATGTGTATAAATAATAAAATGTGAAAGAAACTCGATGTACATAACGTGTAGGCGAAGATTAAGGGAGCTCAAATAATTCTGATTTCCAATTTATCATTATAATATTATTTATGAATTGGATGCTGTTTGTATTACTTAGAATTTTGTCTATTTCTAGAGTCAACAGTTTGTGTTTATATTTATTCCAATCAGTATCTGATATAAAAATATTTTATACGAATATTGTGAGGACTTGAGGTATTCAGTAAAAACTAGAAAGTTAATCACATTTTTTATTTTTTACGGTAGTAGAAGGATCTTAGGACTTAGGGTAGATTCTTATCATCTGTAGTTTTTATGTTGTTATATGTCAGTACCTATATACTCGTATTATATCATATTATGGTTTATTTCTCAATAAGGATAATATACATATTTTATAATAAAGGAAACAATTAATAATAACATAGTTGGTATTGGTAAATTCGTTTACCTGTTTAAATATAATCTTTATTTTAATAAATGTATCCTTCCCTAAAATTCTTAAAAATATCTTTCTGTGCTTGTAGTAGCATAAATAGATATTTAAAATTGATGGTAACACGAACCTTATGCGTAAGGATAGTATTTAATTTTTAAGCAAATGTTAGGCGCAAATTACGTCATTAAACTATATCCAAAAGTAATGCGTTACTTGTCTACGCGTGTATTCAGTGGGTAGATACATATAAATTATCAGAGAAAATTAAATGTCAAGGCCAATTATTATGTCTATATTTTAACAACGATGATAATTATAGCATACATTATATACTATATTATACTCGTAGTAGTAGTAACTATTCAATATTATAATATATGTTCAGTGCGTCGCAATCATTTGGATTAATAGAACAGGCGTTATTTCTTCGTGTGTAGGAGGTACCACCTACCTAGGTAGTAAAGTACAACTACGGTGGCGTCTCGGGTAAAAGTTATCGCGAATCGAACATCATAAATATATCTTGAACGCGTTTAGGTTAAACCATCCCAGGAGACCGGAACACTGGGACGACAAGTCACATTTATCTCGCTAAAAAGTGTTTTGTTTTTTTTTTATATATTTTTTTAATCTAGACGAAATTTTCGTTACTCTATTTCTCCAAGCGCCTAGAAACCAGGGCTCGAAACCGTTTCAAATTTTAACGGTTACGGTTTCGGTTTTTTAGAACGGTTTTCTACAATTTATAGTCTTGGTTTAGGTTCTAAGACCGGTTTTTCAAATTTATCAGTATCAAGAACGGGTTTTAAAAAATTCCGGTTTTAGTTTTTGGAACGATTTTTGAAAATTGTTTTTTCCTTTACCTAATAATATGAAATATTTTCACTATCTATTTAATAATAAGGGCTGAGCGGCGCCTTAAGCCCTAAAATATGTCCGATTTGTATAACTAGAGTAGGTACATTCAGATACAATATAGCAGAACTAATTTCGTGTTGTTAACTTTAATATGTTATATACCTACTTTTGCATGCAACATATGGTTGAGATCATTATTCGATTATATTAATATTTAATTGTAATTTAAATTAACATCACACTATATTACAGTACATAATAAATCTCTTATTATGTGATTAATGCTCATGATATTTGAAAGAAATATTAATTTAAATGGATACTAAAAAAGAGTATAGGACTATTGAAAATATTGTTATTTAAAAAGGTTTAGTGTTAAGATTCAAAAAATACACGTTATAAGATTTGGTACACACATTTATAATCCAGGAGATTTTGTGGAGAATGATAGTAATTACATAAGCAATTGATGACGAATGCGGATCAGTCGAATACGAAACAATGGTAATAACATTAATAAATAATAATATACACAAATACATCAAATAACAACAATACAGACGTGCATAGCCGCATATATAGGGGTGAACAAAATAATAATCGTGATATTCGCATTTTAATTTTAAATCAGTGAATATAGTTATGATGATGTTATAAATTATAAATAGAATAATATTCGTATTACCTATTGATATTTCATAATAATCAGTCATAGCATTGGTATTCAAACAAAATATTTTTTTAGCATAAAAATACTCGTTTTAACTAGAATTATAAAATATATCATAAGTAATTGACTTTATAAAATTCGAAGAAATCGATATAAGTTTTAATTTTCAAACGGTTTCAAGAACGGTATCTTAAGATTTTAGGTTTCAATTACGGTTTATTAACCGGTGTTTTAAAGCTTTTGGTTTCGGTTCCGGTTCCGGTGTTGAGATATGAAAAAACCGCGGTTTTAACCGGTTTCGATCCCTGCTAGAAACTGAGATCTATTTTATTTATTCTTGAACCACGATGGTCCGGACGATATCCGTTTTGTTCGTGCGACCAAGTGGTGTAATTTCAGTTTTTACTAGGGTGGGGTGAAACAATAGTACATGGTTTGTTTGTCGGCCTACGATGCCATTCGTGAGTTCCACGAGCAGTTTTGATTTTTTTTCCTGTATGATTAATATGACATGTAGTTACTATCAATAGTTAGGTACTATCCGTTGCCATTCATAGGCCAATGGTTCTTGGCAGTCAGTCAACTGACGATCGATTTTCATTAACTCGTGGAAAAAACCGGTGCTAAATTTCAATATTGGTAATGTCACTTTAACTTGCACACTGTAATCATGTCGATTCTGCTTCATATTAAAAATAAAATATTATATAATATAATATTGTCGTGATTCAATAAATCTACGATCATTGTGGTTCTTAAGATATATTTTAAATATATTTCGGTGGATTTCAATCTTTTTTATATGGTACATATTTTAATGATCGTTTGTTTCTACGTTTTCATGATATTGAACAGTAGGTATATTATAATTTATGAAAATACTACGAGTTTGGCTAAAAGAGAGTAAATAAAGTTAGTGATAGTTATTAATAGTTCAATTTGACAATTAATTATAATATTTTGTACAACTATTAGGTTATACACTTAAGTGGATGATAGACTATAGGTATACGCATGCTTAGTGCTAGCAAGTAAAATAACATAAATCTACAGTTTTGAAAATAATTATTTATTTATAAATTCTAATTTAAATTACGTTTTTCCGTTAAAATTTAAAAATATCGTATATGAGATCACTTAATAATATATTCTATTATGTCATTTTTAATAATAACTTAAAATATTATATTCTGTCGAGATTGATGCGAGAATATAATAATGTTTAAGTATTTTATAGTTTAAAGTTCATACCATTAAACCATAACTTAATACTGAACTAACGGAATTTCTATTATCTGTGCATCTAATTGTTTAGTTTTCTAACACATAGACTTAATATTATTGTCATACTTGTAAGATACTGGTAAAATGGATCACAAGGCATAATTGCCTATATAATGCCTATCCTAGACGCCGTGTCACAATATTTGTATTATTTAAATACGTTTACGTAATAAAATATGTATAAACTTTAATATTACTTATCTGACACTTTAGATATGAACAGTATTTTATAAGTAAACAAAATAAAATTGTTTATTATTAGAAAAATATATTAAGTACCTTTGTAAGTTTGTTTTTTTTAGTCACATTTTAGAACTTACTGATGTCCGGCTACATTGAATCTTGCATTTTAATGTACCTATTGCAAATGCAACATATTGTATAGGAGTTTAATTTATATTAGATACAATTTATGGTGAAAATTTACCACACCACATCCAATAGCAATTAAAATAGTATATAAATTAAATTACCTACTCTATAAAATATATTAGGTATGCAATTGAACGTATGTAATTTGTCGGTCGCAAAATTTATGATGACGATTTGTCACCACACCACCGGCGACACTGCCGGGTAAACTGTCGGCCAGTCGATCAAAACTATCGTTCCGACTGTTAGCAAAACGAAAACGTGTGTCCATACGCTACGAATGGTCAAGCCCACCGTAATATGACCTGAATATAATATCATGTGTTACATACTCCTATGGTTTCAACGTTATTGTAATGATAATAATATAATATAATGTGTATCGACCGATATAATAATATCTCGACGGTCGTTTCGTTTGGGTTTGTCGCGCGGGGGTGCACATAATAATTAACACACTATACCTATAATATTGTGGTATAGAATGCAAATCGCACGGTTGTTGTATCGTAGTTGGTAACGATCTACCACGTTTTAACGCATTTCGTGTTGTTTCAGGTGAGAACCCAGCGGCCATGCAACACGGACACGGACGAAGTCTGAACATGCTCAGCTGTCCGTCCATATGGATACTCATACCGTCCTTAGTCATGTTCGTCAACTTCAATACAAATTGAGAGCACAATATTATTGGTGTGCGACTGTGAGCGCGCGCGAAACGGAAATAATATTAACAATAACAGATTACGAATGAAAAAAAAAAAAATGAACCGTGTAAATACATTTTTGATTACCTACGGATATTATTATAGCTTTTAATCATTTCTAAGACACCGTTTATAATAATATTATTAAATAATTACGTCATTGCACACTACGGCATGGTGTTTTTTTAATCTCATTAATAATGACATGTCTGTCGATACCTACATAATAATATTATACCAGTTAAATGATTTATAAATCGATAATAATACAAATATTATCATCATATAATATTAAAATATTGTGTAATCTGTTATATATTTTAACCGTGTTAGTTTTTATTATGTTTTAAATGTGTATACGATTCGCATATAGACAAAATATGTATATATTGGTGACGTTTATTTGATATTTTTCATATTATATAAACCCGTACATCAAGGATTTCGGCTTGTAAATTGTAGTTTTGAAAATATAACAATGTAGAAATGAGGAAATGTTTGTTTGACATATTTTATTCTCGTTAAAGACATAAAATGAATAACAACCAAAGACATTTTAATCACGTGTATAATATTATGTGTTGTATGATTTAAGATTAAGAACAATCCTACGTTTGTATATTATATTATTACTATGAATTATTTATAACACTTATTTAGTCATTAATATGTCCAACTCCCTAAAAACTGTTTTATTTTGTGTAAATAAACATTTATAAAGTAGGTATTACGGATGAATAATATTTTCCAATGTCTGAAAACTGTTTATTGCATCGAATTTTTCAACAAACGACTTACCTAATCTGGATTGAATTTTTATAATATAAATACATGGTAATGTTTTTTCGTCATTTAACATCTTACTGCTAAAATATACCTGCATAACACAAATAGTCATGGAAAAGCCGAAATGTCTTAGAAATGTGTGTCGTAGTAACTAATGTTAAGCCGGTTAATTGATATTATCATGGTTGAACGAGTCGCCAAAGTCCATGTTTCATTGCCCATAATTCAAAGTTCTCAAAACTTTAATATTCACTGAAATATTGAAATTAGTAAATAGTAACCTCTGATGAAATAAAACAATACACTTCATTGAACTATTTGTGAAACATTAAAGGGAAATGCAAAAATGTCTCAAATTTTCAGGCTTTTGAGAATTCTTTCGGATATTAGTTTTCGTGCATAAAGGAAATACACGTGAATACATTATTTTACTCTTTAAACAATGTGTTCGTATGTTTATTCTGAAAGGAAGGAGCAAATAAGCTTTTGGTTTTACGTCGTCATTTTTTCTTTTTTTTTTTTACAAATATTTTTAGAGCAGTAAACTTTTTCAAATTCTCTCATGTAGAATATACAGTTCATTGGAATCTGAATGTAGTTTGTACTTTGAAAACTACAAAATTGCTAAAAACAAATTGTTTTTTTTTTTTTTTTTTTAATACCCAATAATACAAACATAGCGAGTCTAATTTTCAGCATTAATGGTTATCAATAAATTCCAAAACTATATATACTATTATGAATAAATTCAGAAATTAACCAAACGTATTGACAACAATTTTATTATAATATACTATTACACAAATGATTTTTTATAACCTGTACAATTTTTTCCGATTCTTCTAAAATTAAACTCTCAAGTATTAACGTTTTAGGAAATATAATGTTTACATTACTTAAAATTAAAGCCTTGTTTGGACACATGTATAGTGTTACCCGTAAATATATATAATTTTTTTTTTGGAGGGGGGGCGACACTTAACTTTAACAAAAACCAACAGGAGCACCAACCGTACGTAATATGTAAATATGGTTTTGATGGATTTTATGAGATTACCAAGTACTAACAAACGCATAGTAATTTTTATATAATATTAAGACTGACAATTATAATTACATTTATTTTACTTTCATACATTTAATGTACAAAAAACACATTAATAGGTACCTATATATTATAAAGTTTTATTCCCACGTATTTATTCACTATATTGACGTTTCTTTCATTCTTCGTATATACAAATCGAAATTAGAAATAGTGGTTAATTCGTTTTAAGTATTTAAAGTTTTTACGAGTAAGCTATGAGGGAAATTGAGTATTTTTACACAGCTTTTCGTTGCCTGTTCGTAGGAACTTTAAAGACTTCATTCATCATAAATTAAATATATTTATCACTTCTTCACATCTCGTGTAAAAATCAATATATATTTATTTTAATTCTCAGAAAATTTGTCAACTACACAATGTAAAATTAAAATTGCATACAGTCATTCAAAAAATTATAGTGAAACGACATGGTTTAAAATAAAACTATTTAAAAAAAAGTTAAGCCCTACAAAATATTGTTGAGTAAAAATATTTCCTAAAACGTTTATACCTTGAGAGAAAATGAAACTTTAACTTAAAACATTGGATGTAATATAATATACAGGTTTTTTTTTAAAAATACCTAACTAAATAAGCAATTGTTGATGATTTAATTGTTTCTAAAATTGAAAGCTATTGATTAAATGAATAGAGTTGTAAAATATATAACTCATTGTTTTCATAAAAATACTTAATTGTAATTTATAAAAATTTTGAACCACGTTTGAGCATGCAATAGCATCGATTTATTGATACAATTAGTAAGCAGCTTACAAGATTGGGCGATTCCACTGTATCCACCAATTATGTTTTTTTTTAAATTATATTAATGTCTAATGTTCTATATACCAATAGCTACACATAAACACATTGTCAATAAAGGAAAATGTACTATTATCTGCACAGGTTATTATTTATTTGATTAAACAATGTTATAATAATGATATTAAAAAAAAAAAAATGTATCACCTTTGTAAGCTAAAATTAATTAAATAGTATTTTATTTAAATGTATTTAAATATAGTGTTAAGATTATTATATGCGTGTATAATATAAATATATAATAATATAATAGCACCTATCTTCCATATAAAACAATAAAATATTAACTAAATTTAGATAAGATTACCTATGTATAATACTTATCCATGTCATTAAGTTGTAGAAAATGTTTATTGTTTATATATTTTTAGCATGTCAAAACATTTTTCACTATTCTTTTTACGTTTAATAACTCGATATAAAATAATATATTTAATCAAATGTATATCCTTATTTACACATGCAGTTACCTATAAATATATGTATTATTAATGTATAGATAAATAATGGATATGTATGTTCTGCGAAACAAGTTTTTTTTGTGAATTTTGAATTGTAAATACATAATAAAAAAAACTGATACTTGTAAATTCATATTCTTATTTTACACTAAAAATATTTATCGTTGAAAAGTCCAAACTTTCGTAGGTATCACGGGGAAATGTTTTTTTGCAAAAACGAAAATAAGGTAATTTAAAAACATGATAATATGTTGTAATTAAGTTATTACCATCGACGTACATAAACTACACACAGTTATAGTTTATATACCTCGATGGTTATTAAATGGTATATAAATTGCATGATGTATATTTTAACAGTTAATAGATTCGTTCACTTTAGATGTTGCAGTGGTGTATTTAGGGTGGTCATTTATAATCATATCATTATAATTTATAATGGTATTTTTATAACGCAGAAATTGCACGGTGCCTGTAACTTCAAATGTTTTGGTGACAAATATTTTATCAAATAACAATAATAATTTAGAAAACGTCGGCGAATCCGTTCGTAGTAGGTATCTATTTTAATTACCTAATGCGTAGCATGCCGAATTTTATGTTCAGAAAAATATCCATTTTACTGCGTAATATTAATTAATATTATTATTAGAGTGAATTAACTTTTTATGAATTATATAGGTAAATAAACTGTGGTATGCGTTATTATAGTGCGTTACTAAAACAAGTCCTTTCGATAGTGTGTGATCACTGAAAATTTGGGTATATCCACTTATCACGTCATGATTAGAGTCTTGAGCCCTCGAACACCGCGGCAGTAAACGTTTTCGTTCCCAGGCAGACAAACGTATAACAAGTTGGCGTGGACTCGTTTCCTTTTGTTCCTCAGACATTCAGACTTTATATCACAGCACGGGATAAGATACGTAACAATTTATTTTAGTCCGCGGATTCCAGGTAAATAAAAACAGAACAGCTGATCGAGTTTTTTTTCGATATTATTGCTCTATGATTTAACGATCAGGTGTACCTATACTAACAACCATGTGTGTGAAGTTGGCCCCCCCCCCTCTTGGTCCAACATACTTCAAAACACCGCAAAATAATTGTAAATTGAGTTTCATCCAGTTTTGAGTAAACTCAAATTCAAAATTGGGGAGGGGCAACTTCATGCAGCCCCCCCCCACTTTGGCCGATCGACTTCGAATTGCCTCCAATCAATTGTAAACGAATTGCAAATAATTGCAAATCGAGTTTCGCTAATTGAAAATCATTTTTTATATTTTTTACCAATTTTTCATTTTTTTTAGCCAGCCCCCCACTTTGGCCTATCGACTTCGAATTGCCGCCAATCAATTGTAAACGAATTGCAAATAATTGCAAATCGAGTTTCGCTAATTGAAAATCATTTTTTATAATTTTTCAATTTTTTAGTCCTAAGTTCACAGTGTTGGGACTTTTCTAGGTAAATTTATCTAGATAAAAAGTTACTAATTTATTATATTATCTAGATAACTATTATGACATTTATCTATTGGTTATCTTTACATGTCTACTAATTTAATTTAATTGTACCATAAGTGGTTTTTTCTATAATATATAATTGATTAGGTAAATTAACAAATTGCACAAAACAATCATGTTATTATGATATTTTGTGTTAAAACATTTTTCATTTTATTTGATTGAAATTTAATGTGTAATAAATTTGATATTATTCTTCTAGAGTATATTATACAAGGAGGCGAGGGTTCACTTTTGTTTTTTCTGCGTTGATATGTGATCTAATTAATTTGCCTGGAATTATAAGATGCGTTCGATCTGACAAGGGTTTGAAATCTGTCCGGTTTATATAAAACTGATAAGTTTGCATATCGATGCTGTTATTTGAAATATCATAATATTAATAACAAGAAATCGCATATATTATACACTCTTAATAAATAAATTAAGTATTTCCTTTTTTCTCATTATTTTTTGGTTTTATAATTTGCATTACCTATGAATTATATTAGCATCATTGGTGTTTATGTATTTTGTAAAATTCCAATATGTATTATTTATATCAATAAAATTCTGATATTAATTTCGATTCAATTGTTAATTGTTATGCAATATTGTTCTACGTCGATAGCTAGATATTTCAGTTTGTTTATGTTAAATTGTTATATCAATTATATGTAAACATCCAATAAACTACAAATGCAATAGGTATATCGCTAAAAATAATTCTGGTCCATACTTAATTCCACACAACAATAATAATTCTGCATTTCTGTTTACATTCATTTTACATCAGGATATTTTAATTTTTGTACATTATTATTAATTCATGCCGTACACATGTTCATTTACTATTTGCTCTTCGGAGGAATATGTGGTTTGTTCAATATTTTTAAACAGAGTCTTAAGAAGTTAAATTTTAAAAATGGAAACTGAAAAGTTAAGTGGAATACTGCAATTTTGATATTTAAAATAATTAATAAATCTTTTAGTTTATTGATATTCTATATAATATGTTGGCTTCCTAACAATTTATTTATACAAACAAAAATATCTACGCATTGCGGACCATGTTATGATCATGATTATCATGTTTTTTATGTTATTAATAATTTAATGTGAAACAATTATAACGCAATTTTTAAAGCAATTTAATTTGTTAGAATATAAAATACATCTTTGGTAGGTAGGGTCATACGAATACGGAAGTAACTGTAAGTTGTATTCGGTGCTTGAGATCTATTTTGTACTTCTTACGAAGTACGAACGAATTTTGTATGAGGGAAACTCATATTTCTGAACGGCAAAAGGACACTTTCATAGTTTCATATACGAAAATCATTCATACCTCATACGTAGTACAAAATAGATAGTCAACTTTTAATACCAAAACAGCAGAACGTAATAATATAATATATATATATTATATAAATAATATATATCTTAAGTCACAAACTCATAATAAACTACATGTACTCGAATTCGATGACTGAATCAAAAAGGGACATTCAAGTTGAACCTATTTTAGTTTGTACCTATATTGTATTCAGTTCAAGTATTGTAACCTTTATGGTTTTTTTCGGTTTTGGTTTTTCAAACCTTTAAATTTACTGAGGTATCGGTTTTCATCCTAAATCTTAAAAATATAACATTTTAGTTGCGGTTACGAACGTGGTTAATACTGGTTTTACCCTGTGACAAATAAATATTTTTTAAGTTCTCATACACCGTAGTTACCATACAATATTATGTGTGCGTTTTTAAGTTACAAAATTTTGTTTAAGGTGAGCAATAATTTTTTTAACAACTAATATAATGTAATAATAATTTAAATACAATAATTATTTATTAATATTATTATAATATTGTTTTTAATAATATCTTATAAACACGATCATAAACGTTGTCACCATTCGTCAGCGCAAATTCCAAAACCGCAATAATTATTATATTATTATCATTTATATTACAGTAGCCAATAGATAAGTTATAACTAATATAAACAATCACAGATTATCACAATAATATTAAATGTTTATAACGTGGTTTGTTGGGATCCAATAACAGGCAATACCTACAGTCGATGCAAATTCGCAACGTCTTCAAGATACCCAGATGGCTATATTATCTACCCTTTATTATTCCTTTCATAGTCGCTAACTTGCGTCCTACGAAAACTATGATGGAGAAAATAAAACCATTTATTTATAAAACGATTTTGACATCCTTTTTGTTTTGAGATAATCATTTTCAGATTGCCCAACTATACCAGGAGTGTCCAACTTTTTTTCATATTATATGCTAAATAAAAAAAATGTGCCATAAAAAATTAACACGGTGATCATAACATTATTAATGTTATTTTGACACAATAATAATTGTTTTGTAATATAATATCATTGTATGAGAAAAACGATTCTGAGCGAAGACGGTCAGTCTATCTTAGTATGATATTACTAAGTATATTTGATGATATAATTTATATATTATAACCTATTTACGTGGAACCTTGTTTTAAATTTTCAATCCTTAGCTATAAAAGCTGAACGTTTTATACATTTTTAATTACAAAATAATTTTAAATTTGATAAATTTTATCAAAATTTGAACTTTTAATGCTAATAAAAAAAACAGTGCCTATAATATTTTTCAACTACTATTGTAACAATGTATTAGAAGTCTCGTATTACATTTTCAAGTATTTTTACTCAAAAAATAAAATTTAATTGGCATTCATAGAAAAAAAAAAAAAAAGAATTGGAAATTGAAAATGTCCGTAAACAGTACAAAAAAAATCAAAATATTTTTAAATTATCGTGTATTGAAAATGCTAATATAAACAACCAGTGAAAATTTCATTTAGCTGTTAATTAACGTAACTAAATCATAAAAAATTGTGTCAAGCATTTTAATTATAAATTATAATGGAAAAATAAATAAGTACATTTAACTAAATTAAAATAAAAAAATATTGTTCGGAGTTAAAAAAAAACAATACACTATTACATGAACCATTAAACTATAATAGATATACACAAAAATCAGATCGTATTATGAAATTCCCTGTTTGTTAAAATAATACTTATATTTTTATCTACATAAATAAATGATTATCAACAACTCTTATATAAAAATAATATCACATTAAAACAATCTTTTTTTCGTGTAAATTAAAAATAATATTAATAACACATTATTTTAGCAAATGAGTAAAAAGAGTATTCGTTCTATTTTGGATTCTGAATACTAAAAAAAAAAAAAATATTACAGTAAGACTAACGCAACGGTAGAAACGGCAAAGTTTTGAATTTCTTAGAAGCTTTTTTGAAACGAAATGTCTTATTTTTATACTGATATTATATTTCCAAGGGTTTGTTTTAGTATCCAATATTGTAAACGATAAATAGGAACTACGATTTTCAATAGTATAAATGGCCCATGAGTCTATAATAGGTACGATAACAGCTAAATCAGAAAAAATTTTACTAATTGCGCTGCATGTGGGTAAATATTTTACCAATGTGATTTTTGTTATAAAAAATACCACTGACAATCTAAAATGTGCTGTACCTACCTCCTTCTCATATTGCTAGTAGTTAAGAAGCTAACAGTTGTGGGAATTTAATTTGACTGCCAGTTCACAACGATCTTACCATAGGTCAATGGGTTACCGCATAATATCATAAATCATGAGAAAATACCTTTTCGTTATCCGTTAGATACCAAATTAATTTCCTGAAGGTTCATCCCGAGCATGAAATATTTTAAACAGAAATGTTACTTTTTTATCGTTAACATGTAAAAATTTAATCATATATTGATCTATCTAGCCAAATCTGTTTTGTGATCTGCTGTCTGACTCAAATAACGTACTATTAAATATTTTAAAATGATGAGAAAAGTTTTTCGTTCGATCATTTATAAACTATATCACGTCACACATTATACTGATAATGAAAACAAAATTACAATTCTATGGTATGCGTATTATATGTATATGATAAAATAAAAGTTTTTAGTAGTTTATTCGTGCTCAATACAAATGTGAGTTTTATAGAACCATAAAATGTATTTAATGTTTAAACTACATAACTTTAATATAGGTGAATAAGTGAACGGTGGTATTTGAATATTTATTGTTTTAGGGAAATGTGTAATGAAAAAATATAAATTTCTACTCTATATAACACAGTAGCTATATACAATTATATTGTAATATATAAATAATATACTCTTGTATACTAATTAAATAAACTTATAGAATGAATATACCAGATACGAACATATTTGGGTGTGAAGGATCAAACGAAATTAAAATATATCACGCAATATAAAATAATATTAGGTAACAATTACATTATGACGAAGTTGGAATGCAATTTCATCAAAAAAACAGCCTATAATATTTATACCCACGCATGCGTACCAATACTATATTTATTTAAGTGCCAGATTACCATTGCTAAAACTTTACACAAAAGGAAAATAAACATGGCACCAATATGTCACAACGCAAATCGGAATGGCATCTCACCAAAAACAAAATACGCATACTTGAACCAAACCACGTATTATAACTTATAAAGTTTAAATATTAAATATTTTGTTCACCACCAGTGGCGTAATTAGGAATTTGGTTTGGGGGGGGGGGGGATATACGTTTTTAGCAAACATGAATGGTCATTATCAATACTTTGATCAAAATGTTAACGGTAAAAAAAAAGTTTTGGGGGGGGGATCCATCCCCCTAATCCCTCCCTAATTACGCCCCTGTTCACCACAATGATAACCACGCGTATACTTACACAACAGAAACATCTAATCCACAGTCACACCATTATAACATTTACATAAGCAACAAGATATCACTGCTAAAATATTATACAGAGGGAGAATAAAAATACCAACAGTATATTGTGACGCAAATCAGAACATCTCCTCATCAGAAATAGCCTACTAAATTTACATACTTGAAACAATATACCTAAGCATTATAAAAACTTACGTAGTCGTAAATCGTATTACTTTACTCTCTAGAATACTAAGCATGCATAACTTACACGACAGGAACATATGCCTTGCACATACGCACCATACAACATTCATTTAAACGAAAATATATCAGTGCTGAAATATTATACTGGTGGATAGCACACATGAACACATTACATAAAAAAACATCCCCTTTGTGCAAATATTATCAAAAACCAACGACAACATTTATGCGCACTATGCAACATTCACTCAAACAATCAGATATCAGTGCTAAAAAAACCATGCACAAAAGAAAAATGACAACAGCACCGAACATACAAAATACCATGCTCGTACCAATATGGCCAAAAACCAACGACAATGTGCAAAACGCATCACACAAATGCATGTGCAATGTGCATGCGTGATTCGCGTAACAATCGCGAACTATCTATTCTAACGTTACGCAATAACAATTGAGTGGGGACAGAACAATAACTTCTCTATACTATATACACAACGAGTAAACAATAGACATACTCATTCCGTGGCAGCATCTCTCAGCGATCATACGATGTGCCACGTGGGAGCAGTGCTCTACGGAAATCAACACACATGACGACGTCAACGCCGGTCACAAGGAATCTACGTGCTACCGTACAGTTTTTCTTAATCTGAAGTTAATCTTTCTCTACAAAGTTAACTTAACTATTGCGCTTGTTCTAACACCAGATTTGAGTTCATTTTGGTATATTCATTTTATTCTTCAAACTTAGAAAACTGTCATTTCAATTCTTTACACTGCCTAATATGATCCTTCAATGACATTAAATTGTTTAGGGAAAACACCTATGTCTCCATATCCAAACACAAAATCTCCAACAAACCAATCCAAATAATAAATACCACGTTAAATGCACTTCGATCAATAAATATCTCAATAAACTACATTTCAGGCGCTGTTCATTGTCTGTCCTAGACGTTGGACTGTCAGAATACATTTGCAGTTTGTTCTCGAGCAATGGACCAGATAGATCTGATGCCCCGAGTCTATTCTTTTTAAGAGATTTAAACTTAGGATATATAAGCGAACAAAAAAAAAAATGATAGAATAAAATATATAAATCCATGATATTAGCGAACAAATAATTATAAAATTATAAAGACACACATACGTCATGTAAATGCAGTTTGAAAATAACACGTATATAAAAATACTAATCAATATTATAGTTAAAAAAGCACACCCAATCTTTCCATATCATCAAATCCTGGTCTCTCCTTACAAAATACCAACATAGATATTGTTTGATCGCAAATACAGTGAATCTAAAGTAAATAATGAAAATACGAACTTAATGGTGATAGGATATTGTAATTTAAGTCGTAAAATAATAGTAACGTACATTGACCCACACCAATCAGAGATGTATCCATTCCAACAAGGGGTAACGAGTATTGTTTACAGCCAAACGAGGTAACTCAAAACACATATATTTACTAACCTAATACCTTTATCGATATTTGAATAGAAGTTATCGTTTGAGGTAGTACTAACCCTAAATTTCAGATTTTATGTGCATTTCCTTTGTGGTTTTTTTATCTCTGGGTTTTGCTGTCAGGTGGGTTGGAGGGCTGGATGAGTACGTAATTTTTGAAGATAGGGGCCCAACATTCAATGTCGACACGTAGTTCTCAGGATTTTTAACTGAGAGGATGGAAATTTGATTGTATATTACGTGATTGTTATCCCTCATCCCTTCTAGTTTTGTATACTATACTATAATTTACTAAGATTAGTTATTTAAAACCCGAAATTCGGAAATTTACCGTCAGTAGTCAGTTAAAAATAAGTATTAGGTACCAGTAAAAAAAGTTATTACTAGAGTTATTTTATGGTTTTGCAAGTATTTCCAGTGCATACAATTGTTATTGTGAATAGTTTTAATAAATAGTTAAACAAAAAATGTTTAACCTTTGACTCATAGGTATTCATAATAATAATTACGTAATTTTATAATATGTCCATCAGAAAAATAAGAACATGAGTTTTTTGCATTAATTATAATTTAAAAAAATAATTATTTTATTAAAAATAAAAAATGGTTTCTGGTTGTGTTTCAAATTAAATATCCCCACTGGCTTGTAAAACCCAGTTTCTCCGATTCCACTTAAAATAACACACCTACATATTAAAGGTTTCTAGTTGCGAAGCAAAAACCGAATCATTATGGTAATTCTTTTACGCAGCCGAGAAAATTATACGCGAATAACGATTATGTTTTATGATATAACGCTTCAGCACTCTCAATTTATATAATATAATAAATATCTAAGAAAAATAATTTCCAGGCATCGACAATATTCATGACCAAGACTAAAAGCTATATAATTTATGCAACCATGTGTCAGTATTATAATTTATATATATTTAACAACATTTACCTAGTAGAAATCTATTATTTCACAATTATACTCGTATGTGAATAAGTATAACTTATATGAACATGAAGGACAAGTTAGAAAGAATTTCCCAGTCATAACTACTGCAGAAACACTTCTTGCTTGATTTTTTTTTTCTTATTTCATTTTATGTTCTACCTGAGGCACCATGGCAATAATTTCCCGATAACAGGTTGGCCACGGTGAGTTCCCATTGATATCGCAAACAAATGAAAAAATTCAATATAATATGTTCGCACTTTTCGGTAATAATGAACGTTTCGTTTTCTACCCCCAGCCACAGCAGGAACGTTAGAAGTGCATATCATTATATTATAAAAGTTGTCGAACACAAAATTTAGGTGTACTGCAACTCTGACGGATAATAATATTGTAATAGTTGTAATAATTATTAATGTCACTTGTACAGAAAACCGCTAGTCGGACCGCAGCCCCTCCACAATCACTGCAAAAGGGTGATTTTCACTCTTTCCACCTCTACAAATTACTCGGTTGACCACATGACGTCTTATAACGCAGTTAAGGGTGCCCAAACAATTTTATTAAGATCTGCGATCTACCAAGAATAAAATATTTTTCTTTTGTACTATACCTAGATCACATTTGTACAATATATTTACCATATCTTTTTTATGGAATCGACAATACCCACTATGTTTTCTGATTATTAATTATTTTTACACTTTTGTTTTTGTTCACTCATTCCGTATCTATGAAAACACTAGCAATTTAATGTGTAGGGAGTAATCGTAATTAATCAATTCAACCGGTCACATAAGAATTTTCCTACAAATTTTACACAAAACTGTCCATTTTAATTAATAATATTAATTAGCTAGCATTTTTGAGCAGTATTTGGATAAAAACTAATAAGTACATTGTGTACTTAGAAAAAAAGTTAAATTACATACTATTGTCATCCAAACCAAACAATATTCTTATCTTAAAACAAAAACTGAAGTGAGGTAAAATTAAATCGATCTAATACTCTCTCTCATTTCGGTTAATTTATTATTTCTTTTACCTACTTTTTATAAGATAAATGTTATAACCTTAAAAATATTTAATATTATTAGTCATACACACTTTCTGAAAATAAATATTAATAATTATATTTGTGTTTTTGCTTACAACTGTATACAATAATATAATACTTAATATAGTACGATTTATCATTGTTAAAATGTATTAGTCATATTATTTTGCTAGTACCTGTATTGTGTAGACATTAACTCTTAATTTTTGGATGATAATTTGATAGAAATTTGAAAAAGTATAGCTGGAAAATATAGATATTGTCTGATCTATTTACATAAAATGTCATATCGGAGACCAAATACGAAAACTACATAAGATAGAAAAAAAAAATGAAAATAAGATAAAAATTCAAATTTTAATGTATACCTTCTGTATCTAAGTATTTTATAAAATTATATCTCTTTCCTAGATATTTATTTTTTTTGTTATTCGAACTTAACAATGCTGGCGAGTATAAAACATATATCGTTATGAAAATACGGACGTAGAATATGTCGACTTGGTTGGTGATAAATATGATAATCAACGATTGGAATATTTTCGGTAATGGTTTTCTAAACAACGTACTTATTCTATTATATTATAAAAAGCAGACATTTTAAAAAATAACTGACGATGAAGGCTCGTCGTTGAAAATATCGATACAATGCGTATATGTATACCTATAATATTATAATATTATATGCACCTACATATTATTATTATTATTATTATCATCGAATCGCGGTTCTGAACGACGACACGAAATCAATGTTTGCCATTCTATATTTTCATCTAGCGCTGCTGAAGACTTCCAAGCCACGGACACGGCATATTATAACACCATAGGTAGTCATCGGTAGATATTGAGTAAGTAGGTATTATAAATGAGAACGATATTATCGTTTCGCAGACAGATATCAATGAGATATTGAGATATATATCGTGAGGGTACCTAAAGGATAATAACCTCATGACATAATAACCGCTCTATGTCAATGTGCACCACCGAAACATAATGAACACTTCGCCACCCGAATAGTTGCAGATGCAGTGGCAGTGTAGTGGAGTCGTTTACCGCGGGGTAGGTGTGTACTGGAGTTTTGATTAGAAATAACGGTTTGTAAGCCCTCAAACGGAAGGAGTCGGTTGGGATTTAGCAATAAATATTTACTAACAAAATGAATCAACCTGCCAACCGTTGATTCTGCTCTCAAATGTTATGTATTATCATTAGTATATAATACTTTGGTTAATTATAGAAAATGTAGTAATAGTCTATAATATATAGATCAACAGTTAATGCACACTCACGTACAATAATACCATCGTAGACGGCTAATTGAACTCTCCGTTGCACCAGCGGCGTTTGTTTTGTAGACAATGGATATTGTTTGTAGTCTATATAGAAATGAAAAAGAAATCTTACAAACCATCATTATTTTGAAAAATAATTTTTCATTATTTATCAAATGTGATTCTGCTTTGCGTAACAGTACGAACGAATATCGTGAACTTAACACGGCATATTATGTACTTTATATAAAAAAAACTCGCTGTCTCTCTCTCTATCTCTCTCTGGTTATAAACCATTGAAAAGGTACCGTTTTCTAAGTATTTTAATTACTTAGCTTAAACCACTCTTGTAATATTTTAAAGCAACTACCTTCCGTAATCAATAACTATTACGTATCATTAATAAATAACAGAGTATCCAAAGTCCGAGTCGATCAATTAAAATTGTTTATTAAAACAGCATGAAAAAAAAAACAAAAGAAAACCATACAAAACAATTAGGATTTGAAAAAAAATGATCGATTTTATTGGACGAAAGTTATCTCATCTAAATTGTTTAAACGTTTACATTCCATTGGTTTGGCACCATTACCATAATCACCTTATCAATTAAAACCATCTACACTGACGTAATTTTCTTCTTCAAATAGATTCGATAATTGATTAAAAAACAACGATATAGGTACTGAAATGGATACTAACGTTGATGCCTAAGTCCCCGTCACTCCTCCTCAAAACCTTTGAATACTTATTAAATCTTAAAGTCACAGTGGTCAAGCATTTTGTGAAAAAATAAAAAAAAGTTGTAAAGAATTAGAAATCAGGGAACAGGCTTGCATAATAGATTATGGTCATACATTCATACCATATAATACTATAACAACCAGTGCACATGTATCCGCTGTAACGAAAACCTCACAAAAAATTCACAAATTAAAAAGAATAAAATACAAATTATGATGTCAATATACTTTATCAGGCCTGCATTACGGCAACATCTTAGATTAAAATTACGTAAACAAATAACAACGGTTAAATGTATTCACAAGCAACAAAATAAAATAAAATCCATACTTACATAAATAATGAACACCAAAATAAAAACTTAAAATCCCAATCTCTAATTTACCTCTTTCCTAAATTAGGTAATTCAAATATCTTATCTCACTTTTAACCATCGTCATCGACAAACTAATCGACAAAAAAACAAAAATAATACAATGATATGTTGTTATAAGCGATTTCCCCGATTACGCTCATCGAGCAATTCGTTTCATTTTGTTTTATATTTTTATCACAGGCTCGTGGTTGGTGGTGTGCATGAGCCGGATAATTGGGGAATTGTCAAAATAGTTTGATGAATATTATTTAGATTTATGGAACGGGGCATGTGAGGGAATAATGGAAGAAGGTAAATTGGAAGTCATGAGGGCTAGAAGTTTTAGAGAATACATTTTACCAGAGAGAGTTAATTTTAAATTTGATATAATCGTATGATAACTGTATAATATTCTACAATAAAGCAAATCTTCATAAAATCAAAAACAAAGTTTATTAAAAAAAAAGTTTACGGGCTATAATATGCTAATATCAAGACGAAGACAAGTGTCGACACATTGAAAATAGGTGACATATTATCTGTCTAATAATTGGATACTTCGAGGGAAAATCACTGATACGTGACAGAATGGAATTTTTTTTTTGTAAAATATACTACAACAGTCACTATACATAAACAGTAACACAATGCAAAGAATGCCATTGACATGGAATAACGGAAAAAGGAAATATATAACATAATATTATTAATATTAACACTATTGATTAGGCAATCGTTAAAACTGTTTCAAACTCAACAATCAATATAAAACGAAAGGACTTTTTCGAAAAACAAGTAATGTCCAACTATTTAAACACGTTTAGCTTATTATAATAGTTTTAATATATGAATAATATGTAAACAATAATATTATTATGTATAATATGATATCACTGCACATTCTGATGATTTTCTTAAATTATTTATGTTTTTTTTAATTAGTTGATATTCTGCAGAAATTAAAACCAACGTTTTTTAGAAATTTAAAAATAAAATATTGTACTCTTTGTGAGATCAATTATGAATTAAAAAATATTTTTAACGTTTAATTTAATTTAATTGTTTTTACTATCGAAAATAAATGTATAGGAGTGTAATTTCAGTTTATTAATTATTGGTGCCAAAATGTTTGCTGTCTTATTTTAAATCATTGCCTTGCCATAAAATATCTACTTATTATATATATTTTATATTATATAATATTATCTAAATTTTCGCATAATTCATTAACTAATTAAATTTAACAAGATAAAATCAATTTTCTTACAAAACAAATATTTATGAAATAAAATAAGTGATAACGGAATTAATATTTATATAAGTAGGTATATAAGTGGGTATTTTCAATTTTAGATTCTGAGCGGAGCGAAGAAAGTATTGATTTTAAAATGGTGTGTGTTTTTATATTATTTTTATTACGATAAGTTAGTTTAAGATAGTTTTAAACTTAAGTATCTTTTTGGGTGAGAATGTTAATCTAGTTGGTGCAATCGGTAGGTCAAAATTTAAAATTCTCAATAGTTTTCAAAAGCACCGGGAAAAAACGGAAATTTTACTCAAAATCGGTTTTTATCAAATTTGATTTTGGTTTTTGGTGTAACTCTAAAACAAATTACCGTAAATACATGCAATTTTCACTGAATGTTTATTTTATCAGTTGCTATACTCGATAACATTTTTTAAATATTTTGATACGTCTTAAGATGTTTACGGACATTTTTAATTTTCTATTTTTTTTTAGTTATTTTTTTTCTATAAATGTCAATACGATATTATTTGTTGGGTCAAAGAGTGTGACAATTTAATACAAGACCCGATATATTGTTACAATAGCAGTTAAAAAATACTAACTAAAAAAATTTTTTACAAGCATTTAAAGTTCAAATTTTGACAAAATGTATCAATTTGAAAAAATGTTGTAGTTAAAAATGTATGGATTTTCAACTTTTATAGCTAAGGATTGATAATCAAAACAAGTTTCCACGTATGTAGGTTATTTTGTAATAAAAATACAGTTTTAGATTATGAGCGGAGCGATTTTTCATAGTTATTTTATGTTCAAAATTAGACGAAATTAGTTATTTGAACGAAGAAGAATGATTTTAGTTTTGTGTTATGTCTTAAAAATATTATTCGTGGGTACTTGAAACATCTCAAGTATATTTTTATGCACAAATATGATAATAAACAAATAATAATAATTTAATTTAATCGGCTATCGTAATATTATTTATAAAAATATAAATATAATATAAAATATGCAAGGCTGACAAACCGTTTCCGCTCGGAATAGTTTTTCATATGCATTAATATTATATCATTGAATTCAAATTTAATAGCATTCATTATAGTCACTCACTTGTAACATACTGTACAGCAGAGCGACATCCTCATACCCACTTTTTTAAAGTATTTGTTCATAATTTTTTATCGCATATTGAATTTTTAAACTACTAAATGTTTCTCCTGAAAAACTAGTTTTTTGCACATAAGAGAATTTTCACTCCAAGTGACGATACATTGTAATAAAATGTATAATATGACAAATTTTATTTTATTTTCGTGTTTCAGTTAATGTAGTACATTTATGTAGGAATTATATTTGTATAATTTATATTTTTAGTAGGTAGGTAATTACAATTTTAAAATTATACAATTATCTAGTAATAAGATAATAAATCCATTATTACAGTGACTCACTTGTAACCTACTGTACAGCAAAGCGAATTTTACTTACTCGCTTTTTTTTAGCATATATATTAGATATTTTTATGGAAATTATAAATTATAATCATTGTGATTTCTTGTTTTAACGATTAGGACTATATAGCAATAAAATATTATAGTTCGTGTCCACTGTCCCAAGGTTGTACCATGTACACATTTCTAAATTATAATAAATATAATACATATTATTACTGTAAAATATTTTCACTTGGCACTTGGTAATGGTCAATACTCTCAGTTGTATGACACTCGCACCACAACAAACATGTATTTATAAAGTAAAATAAAATACAAAATACCCAATATCAGATTTAAAACACATATTTCATTTTATTTTGGTCAGGTCATAGAAGCCGTTTTATAATGCAAATCCCCACCCTGCCTCTCCTCCTTATCGCCACAAAATGACGCCCCATTATACAGTATATAATACATATTATTTTAAATGCATCGAATGGAAATTGAATATTTTGATGGCAGCAGGTGGCCAGACCATTTAATTATTGTCTTATATTTTATATTTTACAACAGTTACCGTTTTAGTGGTATATTATTTTTATCTAATAGGTTTAATCGTGGTCTAATCAATGTACGTATGTCTATATCTATGTACCACGTTGTTCCATATTATGTAAATATTTTGTTAAAACAAAAACTATTGAGATTTTGTCTTTAAAAGATTTAAAAAAAATTATTTTATAGGCTTAAGTACCTAGCGACAATCCTATTTAAAACATCTTTACTATTATAGAAAACCGTTGAAACCGTTAGACCTTCAATTAATATTGCCCGCACGTATTTATGTAAATTCATGTAAATTCTTTGAAACTGGGACATAATATCTGCATCGATGAGCACATATTCCCTCACATATTTTTTTGAGCCATTAAACGCTTAATGTCCTTAAAAAGTTAAATATTTTCCAATATGCACATTTTTATATTATTAAACACATTGTAACGATTTTAAGAAATATGTTGTAATTTTGTTGTAATTCAAAAATATGATTTGTGAATGGGTACTTGAAACTTTTAAAGTATATGATTATAATATTTTATACACATAATGCAATTTCAAAAACATTTATATTACTATTAAGCAATTGCCTGTTTATACAAACAACCTATATTCACATGCAATCGTTTTTCGTTAGCTATCTATTGACTCAAAAGCTAATAACAATAATAATATATAATATGATATAATATAATTATAATAATTATATATTCATAATATAATAAATGCAATATTTTTGGCAAAAATTAATTCAGTCTACCATATTACCAATTGTAAACTAAATTACTATAGTAGCAATGTAAATATATCATGTAATGTACTTAGTTGGGTTGAAAAAAATTAGCTTAACATAATATAGATACTATAATATTGTATCTATTAGAAAAATAAATTATTTATAGTAGTATAATCATATTATAAATCATACTTAGATGCTGATGCACCCGTCGGCCGTCTCCTTCGCTCAGAATCGTTTTTCGTATGCAATGATTTATCATTAAATTCAAATTTAATGCATAAATTACAGTGACTTACTCAATGGCGAGGTACAATTAACTCATACTCAAAAGCATAGAGGCTACCTGGTATACCCTTTTTTCTCATAATAAATTATCTGTAAATATTGCAACTTTAACTTATCATTAATAGTTAGTTTTAAATACATCACTATAATATTTATGAATATTTTAGAAAACGTATGTTGCTTGAAAACCTATTAATGTAAAATATCTATTAGAATAAATACCACATAAATATCTCGTTCCAATCATAAATTTAAGACATCTTCCCACAGTTATTCAATTGTATTTTTAACTGATTATGAGTCTAGGTACGAAATCAGTTTTGAAGTCGATGAAATAAGCAACGCATATTAAACAGTTAACACCATCCATCGCAGTAGTTAGTGAAACACTTGCAACCTACTGTCCAGCAGAGCGACACCCATTGCCCACCTTTTTTAAAATTTATCTTATTGAATTATGCACTTATTCCGGTGCATACATTATTTACATTTTATTGTTTAAAATTCAATGACAAATCATATAACTACTAAAACGTTAATTTTGAATTTGAATTTAATGATATTATATCATTGTGTATAAAAAAGATTCTGAGCGAAGATGGTCAGTCAGCCTATGATATATTACTAAGTATATTTTATGATATTATTGTGAATTAAGTAATTTATTAATATTTTTCAACTGTCATTGTAACAATATATCAGGAGCCTTATATTACATTTTTACGCTTTTTGACCCAACAAATACAAAAATTGAAAATTGAAAATATCCATTAATAGCTCAAAACGAGTCAAAATATTTTGAAATTATGATCAAGCATATCAATTAATAAAATAAATATATGGTGTAAATTCAAGTATTTACAGTTATTCGTTTTTGAATTACAGCAAAATAAGAAAATTGCTACATATGAATGAAATCAAATCTTGTAAAAATTTGAAATTCAAACGATCATAAAAATTTAATTTGACCTTAAGGTGGACATTTTTATTTTGATAAAGGTAGACAAATTTATGAGGATTCCTGAATTAAATTTTCAAATCTCAGGTTTAAAAATAAAAACTTTTACGAATTTTTTACTTAAAATAATTTGTACATTTTCTAGTTTTTTATGAATTTTGACAAAATTCAAAGTTTATAGTTTAAATGCTTTTTAAAAAAATTGTTTATATGTATTTTTTATATTTTTCAACTATTATTGTAACAATATATTTGGAGCCTTGTATTTGAAGCATTTTGATCCAATGAATAAAATTGTAATGACATTTATAGAAATAAAAACTAAAAAAAAATTGTTCCTGAAAATGGCTGTAAGCCACTCAAAACTAATTCAGTGACAGTTGTATACGGTTATTTGTTTTAGAGTTTCACTGAAAACCAAAATATTTTATCAGAAACCGATTTTGCGTAAAAATTACCGTTTCCTTAATTTTTGTTTTGTTTTTCCCTGCGCTTTTGAAAACTATTGAGAATTTTAAATTTTGACTTCCTGAATGCATCAACTAGATTAACTTTCCCATCGAACAAGATACTGTTGAAAAAAACCGAAGCAGTATTACTGCCCTTAACAGTGATGACAGACATACAAAAAAACACACAACCATCCATCACTGTAAAACACTATGCATTTATTGCTCCACCCAAAATTTAAAATTTGCAAGCTTTAATAAGTAAAATTTTAAAAATAATTTTTTTAAATTTTACTTAAGAAATATTTTTTAAGAGTTGACTAATGTTATAACTTTTTATTATTGTTTTCAATATATTAATGACTTACCTGTGCCACTACAAGTATAAATTCTTTCATCCATAATAATTTATTCAGCTTCTGTGGTTCACAAATATATTTTCTGTTATTAAATAAGGTATCATAGAAAGTTGTAATAATAATAATATTTAGGGCTTTTTTACACTATAGGTACCCATAAAAACTATATTACAAAATTTGTATCATTCATTTTATTTCGAAGACCCAGAAAATGTAGATAACGTCGTGAACATAATTTTGGGTGAGATAGTCGAAGCTGTCGGCGACGAAGACTCATCGGAGGCCATGGCCGGTGGAGTCGCAGAGGTAGTTACAGTTCTGGAGAACAGATGATAGAGACACCGGTCGAGGGCCAGTGCAAAGTGAGGGACGGAAATGGATTGGCCAGGACAACCGAACTGGAAGCACCAAAACCGGCGGATCCCACAGCTCCACGTGGACGCGCCAGGCGAATAATGGCCACCACGGGAAGGAGTGAGGCGGGTCACACGCCTGATGCTGTGCGGATGCTTCCGAGGAGAGTGAAGCCGCAGTCCACCCCTCCACCATGCGGAGGCGTGATCCGACGATTCTCTCCCCTTTTCGTCCAGTGGTGGTCCCGTCGGCCGAGTCGGAAAGCAATCGGAGAGAATCGTCGGATCACGCCACAACGCACCGCATGGTCCTGATCCTCACCGTGATTTTCGTCCTGGGGTACAGTGTCTACCGCACCGATGGCCTCTTCGCCGTGGAGTCGCGCACCGCCGAACCCTGAAACTTCGTCAGTTTCTGCGGGTCAAGCGATGCAGCGACGTCCGTGTCCCATAGCTTACCTTAGCTATATCGCTCACTCGTCGTGCTCTGAAATCTCCGCCGCCGCCGTCACGAGTCCCGTTCATGCAAGCTGCAGCCGTCGTCGAAGTACCGTCGGGGTGGTATCGTTGCTCGCTCCGGTCCAGCTAACGGAGGGTATCAGGACCGCGGTGCGTTGCGCTGTGGTTTGCCGATTCTCTCTCTTTTTCGTCCAGTGGTAATTCCGCCGGCCTAGCCGCGCCTCCCGTCGCCGCTGATTCCACAGCACCAAATAGCTGTCTTCGCTCGCTCAGTACTTTGGCGTTTCCGTCGTCGCTGTCACAACAGTCGTCTTCAGCACCTGCGCATCGTCGACGCGCATGAAATCGCGCACTAGCCGCTCGCCGTCAATCGTCGTCCAATGTCACTTCCGCGGCCTTCGCGGTCGGGTCCAATCCGCCGTCACGATGGTCGTCACCCGCGAGCAAACGCGCCAGCGATCACACTCGTCCGCCTTAGGGACCGGCCTTGAAAACGTACGTAGGTGACCAGTGGCCTTTACATCTGCACGCACCTCGCCATCACGTATCGAACCCCCTGCTTTTGTGTCTTGTCTGGTGTTTTATTTTTTTTTTATATAATCATTTTTTTCATGTTCAAAATTTCTAAATTTACAGACCATTTTGCGTCAAACCTCTTACTTTCGGCTCACCAAACATACATTTTTTTTGTTTATATAGTCGCGCACCGCCGAACCCTGAAACTTCATCAGTTTCTGCGGGTCAAGCGATGCAGCGACGTCCGTGTCCCACAGCTTGCCTTAGCTCTAACGCTCACTCGTCGTGCTCTGAAATCTTCGCCGCCGCCGCCGTCACGAGTCCTGTTCATGCGAGCTGCAGCCGTCGTCGAAGTACCGTCGGGGTGGTATCGTTGCCCGAGCTGGTCCAGCTAGCCGTCGTATGTCGTCGTCGTCCGTCCGTCGCTCCTCTCACGACCTACGCAGCTGGGCCATCGCCGAGCAGCCACAGACGGTCTCGCATGTCGGCAACCGCGAGCTCGCGACGCCATCGACCAGGACCTCGTCTTTTCGCGGATGGCCGGAAAACGTACAGGGTGACTTACCACCGTATACCGTAAAGTGCTCTGTCACGTACCAATCTCCCATGTCACCGCCGTCTTGTCTGGTGTTCCTCGGCTCCTGATTTTCATCGTGGTCGATATGCTGATCGATAAATTCGTCAACAAGCTTGTAAATCATATCCCTCAGGATTGAGTCTATATCAATCTTCGATGTGGCCGTGTTATGTTATTTACAGTGTTTTTTTTCGGTATAGTATGAAACAAGTATCTAATACTGTTGGAGAAAAAATTGTAAGTGAGTTATGAAAAACAATTTTGGCCTAAGCAGTCACCGAAAAATACAAACATTGCCCTGACGACGGTCACGACGTCGTTTATTGCTAGCCAGCGCGAGTACGACCGCGTCGTTCATTTAACGGCTTATTTTCCCAAAACATCATTATCGATACGTACTTATGCCTACAGTTAGGTACCTATAATATAAAATTATTTTAACGAGGATTCGTATTTCGAATTGTATTTGTGCTCGTCTTATACTTTTGGGTGGAGTCTTTTACATTCACTGGGCGGAACGATGAATTGTTTTACAACGACTTGTGTTTTTTTGAGTACGTGCGTACACGTTTTATAGTAGTAAAATTGCATCGGACTTCGAGTTTTTGGCCGATTTCTAATAGCATTTGCATTTAGTTGGTACTTTTAAAAGGTTTCAATATATTCTTTGTTGTCATTGCTGGTTTTTTCGAACCTATCGATTATCTGCAGTTAGAACTTGGAATAGTTATTAATAATTTCGTGTGGTATTTATTATTCTTCATGTTTAAATATCTTAATTTATAAATCTAAGAAATGGATTCTAGGTTTGCCGATATTATTTTTCTTCATATCATTATGTCTTTTGGTGCGGCGATCAACAATGTGTATATTAATTAGTCCTTTAAGTATTGTTACGCAAACACCCAAAACAATATACCAATAATACCATAATAATTACGCATATAATAATAATATATTATTTATTTAGCAAACAAATAATTACATTCAACGATACAATATATTATTATAGTAAAATAAATTATAGTGATAACAACTCTCTTTTAAGCTATAACTAGTGTGTGCGTTGGTTGGGTATAATATACGTCTGAGTGAAGTACAAAACTATATAGTTTTATGCTAAGCGATATTGTTTACGAAAATAAAAATGTTTATCAATCGAAAATATCGTTAAGATTTATGTTATTATGTATAATAATTAATTTCCTTCTTTCATATTTGTATTTTAACATAATTGAGTTATTTTTGAAAAATCTAGTTTTTTTTCAGAAACGATTTAAATACATAATATAAATTTTTAAAATAATTACTAATATTGATATTATATTAAATTACCTACAAATAATTCCTGGTTGCGGCAGAAGATATAATAATATGGACAAGTCCGAGCTGTTTATTTAAACACGTCGGTACCTATACCTATAGATATTGATATTTTGTACCTATTAACGAGTTCATATAGTAGGTATAATTCACCTCGGCACATCATGCTTAGACCTGTACATTAAGCATTATGATAAATTAATATTATTACACTTTTTGCGGAATCCGTTTGACGACGTGTCAGTTCTCACTGTTACTTTCTATACGCACATAATATGTGTTTCCCCGAAGAGCTGTGTATAACAATATAATATCATTTGTGTGATTATTTTTTACGAGTGGATCACGTCGTATACGAGTTCGGTTTTCGAGAAGTCTGATATTTAAAACGCTTGTGAAATATTATAATATTATACGTGTAATATATAATAATATATTATGTACCTATATATTGTATATGCTGTATTATATGTTAATTTCCAGTGTTCGGTCTTATCTAGATAATTATTTGTTCGTCTTTTATCTTATCTAGATAAATAGTTACAAGGTATCTAAACGTTCATCTTCGATAATTTTTTTACTAATCTAAATAAATTCATCTATACAACGTTTTGTATTGTCGTATTGATAAAAATTGTGAAATTTTACAAATGCATTTTTAAATATTTATACTGATTCTCAAACAAAGTTCATAGTTTATAAATAATGTAATTATTTTTATTTATATCATTATTATTATTATGTTCTTGGAGTCCAACTAAAATATACCTAAATTTAAAACCATTTAAAAAATAATTGTATCTTTTTTTATCTAGATATAAAAAAGTATTTATCTTTATCTTTATTTAGATAAAAAAAATACTTATCTAATCCGAACAATGTCTCCCTATCACTCCTCGAGGCACAGTGCACCAGCCAAACAACAAGCAATTATGCTCTCATTTCGGTCCAAGTCCAGCCCCTTCCCCAATGGTAATTATATAGTCTATGGAGGGGGAAGCAGTTCTTGTCAATTAAACAAATTAATTTTCATTGGATGCCAAATCGACTGCTCATTTGAATCTTGGTTTATAATTAGTTGCATTCGGTGTATAAATTGAATGGTGTAACTCATCTACCGATTTCCATTTCCCCTCTTAAAATACAATAATATAATACTCTTCGATTCTGGATATGATGATAACCGTTGTCCGTTTCCAACCATTACAAATAAATTCATCTTTCTTCTCACGATTATTATACGCGTTTATTAAAATCAAATGCCGCCATATAACTAACATTATGAAGAATTATGATCGATACAGATTTTATTTTAGAAATACTTTTTCATAACTTTTACAGATCTAAAAACCGTGCATTGACTATATAATATGGTCAGCATTTAAACTTGCTTATCGTATGGATAGCGTATTTTTAGAATTTATTATAACCGAGATTATAATATGACTTTTTTTCTTATAAAAGGTTTAAGTTCAAAGAAAACCCACCAAAAAGCTTTTCGTAAAGTGGTACATTTGTTTCTTTAACTAGATATTCGTGAATCATATTTTTATAAAACTTTTATTCTTACACGTTACCTACACAGTGTAAATCATTTGTCAAAATTAAAAATAATAAATTAGGTTCGTGGTAAAACTTTAGATATTACTTTGCTACAAGAAATATTTTATGAATTACCAACAATTAAGGTTTAGTACGACAAGCCAATCGAAGATAATTTAAAATAAGTTGTGTTCATTTGTTCCACAATCTGAAGTAACAAATAACCATAAAATATAATAACGAAATGTAATAAAACCTAACCTAACCCAAAAGTATTATGGAAAAAAGCGTCGTTTCGTAGAATGAATAATCCTCACATTGGAAGACACTTCGAATCTATGTAAGACGTAGCTTGATAAAAAAAAAAAGTGCAAGTATTATAAAATATTTTAATGTCACTATAAAGATATAGGTAATAATATTATGTGTGTAGTGAATAATTCATCGTAATACGCATAGATAATATTATTATGTGGTCAAATTTTTCATTACATTAGAAAAAATTATAAATTCCTCATTTGAGGTAATTATTATTGAATCGACTTGCGTTTATACGTAAACGTGAGCAATACAATAATTTCAACTGAACCCTGTCCACCGTATTTAATCGTACGACTTAACCTAACCTACTAAAATAGCTAAATGTATGTAGATAATCATATACACAGAACACACAATATTACAATAGAATTTTTCTCGTGATATCGAAAAATCGAATCTACCCCTAGAACTGAACGCGGTGTGGCGTTGGTGTAGAAACACTTTCTGTCACAATGAAATGGATGAACCTCGTGTATGTTGTATGGATCGAAACCCAGCAGCATTGATTGATCGGCCAATCAGCAATCGCCTTTGATTTGGCCTGGCCGCCGATCGGTTTGCGTTCCTTTTATTCTTTATAATACGTCTCAAAATCCCGAATAAAGTAGTTAGGTACCACAATACGAATACATATTAAAGGCATACTTAACACATATTATTTAAGACTAAACGTCGCATGAAAACCATAATGGTATGGTTCACCGTCAGAGTAATTGCAGCTTAGTGATATTATAATACACGTGTATAATATTATTATGTACCTTTTATTTTCTCAAGTTGTTCGTCGTACCCGACCGATCGCAATGGTGCAAGACTTTCCACGTTACTTAATTTTAAAAATTTTTTTTGGTCTTTTCTAGCAAACTGCTTTTAAGGCGTATTTTTTTTGTTTAAGACCGTCACGAACGAACACTGTTTGGTTTTTGGAACAAATTAAGTCGTGCTTTATTTTTATTACTCAAACAGTGTTTTATTTTTAAAACCAACAGAGTGGTTTGTTCTGAAATTATTTTTTCCTCATTCCCTGTCGCTTAAAAAAATGTTTATAAATATATTATTATTTTCATCAAAACATCAAAATTACTAAATTAATAATTCAATGTTGTACACATGAACTGCAACTATAATATTGTAATCTTAGTATTTACTATCTACTGAACAATTCCTAAGAAATCTAATCTTATAATATTTCGTAACTTTTTTTTACTAGAAGATTTATGTGATTTGTTAGATACTTACATAGTTAATAATTATTTGATATTTGTATAAGAAAAACATTTTAATCTAAAAGTCCAAAAATCTGTTCATGTCATCGTTATGACTTATGACGTACCTATCTATTCGTTTGTTATTATTTGTTGTAAAATTGGATATTTAATTAGGATAAACCAAAATGTATTAAATATAAAAAGTTTAATGTTTTTTATGTTGTTTTTGATTTTGTTATTTATAATTTAATATTATAATTGGTTATTGATTTTTATCCAACTATTAACTTTGCTTTACCAGTCTCAAAAAACTTGTATATATTACTTATAGTAAATGGATAACCAAATATTGTATTTCATTCAGAAAATGTTTTTTTTTTTAATTATTTTTATCGTTTGAACTTTTAACAACTTGTAAATCTTAATCAAACGTCTTTAATTGTCCTTATACAAAAACAGAACTTTTACTATCAATGTACAGCGACCTGGAAAACTGAATCCGGAATAAAAGTTTGAAAACACCGAATCTTCGGTCTGTATAAAATAAAACCTCCAATACAATACGTCATGAACTTCGCCTGAAGTGACGTAATTACGGTGGAGGGGTCAATGTGGCCCATTGGCATCTCATGGATACCATCAGGTTCAATTTTGTATTATTACATATACTATTTAGATGAAATATTCATATTGGTAATATACCAGTTATTATTGTTACTGCTATTTAAATTTAAATTTATACCGCTGAGTAATTATTTTTAATATGTGATTTTACCGTGAACCACTACAGTGGTACTATACGATACTAGTTTACTAAATTTCTATAATTTTCTTCTTTGACTAGAAGTCGTATTTTTTGTATTATTTTTCTAACTCTTGTACTTTTATTTTTACTGAATTTTATGGCGCAATAATGAATTCAATTTTCTGCTTTAGTTTTGAAATTAAAGCTATTTGAAGTCAGTCCGTACATTGTATGTCATATTATCATACCTTTATTTATTACTCAAATTTGTTTTGATTGAAAATAACGTATTGTTTCTTTGACTATAATTTAGATTCTGAGAGGTTGTATTTATTTTACAATGATGTGTTGTTTTTTTTTCTGTTCCTATGTGAACATCATATAGGCACGATTTTTTTTATAAGCATTTCAAGTTAAAATTTTGACAAAATTCAAAATGTGCAAATTATTTTTAGTTAATAAGTTATTAAATGTTACATTTTTATAGTTGTCTTGAAAACTCAATACGAGGTTTCTCATATGTATTTGTTACTGAAACCAACAAATCTAAAACAATTATATTTAAACGAAGAATAACAATTTTAGTTGTATTATGTTGTAATTCAAAATTTTCTGTGCTCTGGAAAAATAACTGTTTTTTCCTGAAATTTTAATTCTTAGTTAATAATGACAACAATCATGTTTACAATCAAAACATATTTTTTTTTATGCAGAAATAAATTAGATTCTTTTTATATAGTGTGTTGATGGATGTGTTAGAATCTCTCCACAGTATGCTGTGTTAGAAAAATTATCTTTCCATCCTTCTCATGAGATATTTCTAGATGTGCCACTGATCGTCTGTCGTCTGAACTTGTTAGCAGTTTGTAAACGACATATTATTTTGTAACAAGCGTACTGCATCTTGGTCATAATACATTTATTTTGCATTTCAATAAATCGATTTTTCGCATCAATTTTTCCATTGTACTTTCCCCGACGCCACCGATTCGTATTATTATTAATACCTATTACATTTCCGTAAACGATTTTCAAAACGATGAGTTTGGTTTTGGGGCCAACATTTAAACTTAATATTTTTAAGAATTGGTCTTACACAGAATAAACATCGTAGGATGTTGCCCATTTCAAAAATAATATTATTTTTTATTATTTCTTTGGTCCCGGTACATAAATCAAGAGTTATTATTACTGTTGTTTTAAAACTAAGGTTAATCCAGAAAAGGTGAATAATTTTTCAATGACTTTTTTTCACAAGGGCCTGTTACACCCTTTTGCACGCGAGATTTAGTCTGATGCGATCCGGTTATTAACAACGCAAGTCGACGGGCCGCGCAGATTAATACATTCTTCGGCTTTAGTCAGCGATAAATAACCCTTTTAATCTTCACGTTAAATAAAAAAAAAAACTTTTTTTAAACACCTTTAAATTTGTGTTCACCATCTAACGAATTAGCGTCACTTTTATCTTATATAATATATGATGTTTTATCTATCTAATAAAGTTATTTAGAGTAATGATAGTTTATCCAAAGGTTAAATATTGTATTACGAGTACTTGTCGTACTTTAAAGGTATTAATTTATAACAAAAAACAAGAAAACTATTTATTACTTAATACGATTTAAAATTGATATATTTTTTTTTTTTTAAGTTAAAACTTATCGAATATAATTTAAAGTGCGTTTGCCAATAAATTCTATGCAAAGTTATGAAACCATTAAGAATTGAGTTAATTAAAATAAAATATAAATTAATATTACCTATGTAAAGATATTTACTTTTAAAGTTTAAACTTTATATCAATGAATCTCTAACATATTTGTTTAAAAATAAAGTAATTAATTAATCACCACTTTGGTAGAGACCCTTTAACAGTACAATAATAATATAATCCTTTTTTTTGTGATATCGTATTTCGTTTAGTTCGGTACCGATAATAAAATATTTTTATTTGCATTGATTCAGAATACATAGGTGCAATTTATTTGGTTTATACACAAGGTGTAAAACATGAACTAATTGAAAAACTTTATGATTTTTTAAAGAATCATCTTACCAAGGGTAATGTGAAAATGAAAAAGTCCCGTGAGTATTATAATAGCATTATAGAAAATAATAAACTGGAACTTATGTGGGTTGGCCAACAAATTTGATAGGATTATAAGACTCTGATAACATTTTAAACTGTATGAACTCGTATATGATATTGGAAAAATAATAAAATATGTGTATTTTATGTATTTAACTTACAAGTGATAATACAATTTATAATACAAAATAGGTTTAATTTATAGATACATTAATACACATCTACATCTAAGATAGGAACCGATTAACTACATAAAAGGGGTGAAATGTGTTTTTATTTTTAATGTGTTCATTATTTATATTTTGAACTTTTGTACTAGTTATTTGTAATTATTATCCCAACAAAAACACTCCGCCAAACTCTGTATAAAAAAAAGGCTCTAAATGTTTTGATATTATTTTATAAGTAAGTATTTGAATTTTAGATATAATTTATGTTCAAACAGTCTGAAGTTAAATAATATAACTTAGCCTAGTGACTTAAAAACACTTGATTAGTAATACTCTACCTATTTAAATAATAGTAGACTATATTATTATATTATGTAGGTACTCAATATAATAGTGTTTTTAATTTATTAACTTAAGTCGCCGAGCTAAGTTAAATTATTTAGCAGACTATTTTAACATAAATTATATCTAGAATTCAAAGATTTGGTTATACAATTATATCACCATTTTAGAGCTTTTTTTTTATACTTAACGTTCTTTTACACGGAGTTTATCGGAGTGTTTTTGTTGGGATATTACTCATTTTTTGTCGATACTTTATTATTTTGGGAGTATATTGGCTTTACAATGATGTTTTTAAAAATGATTTTATAAGTTTACTAGCTGATCCCACGCACTTTGTTTGCCCATAAAAAAATGACAACTCTTAAAAAAATTGTGATTGTTCAAATTTTTTTTGAGTGTAACTCGCTGCAATTAGTGCAACTCAGCCACCCTGCTAGGCATCGCGGACAATGTGCGACAATGTACGTTGGATTATAACATAAAAACAAAGTATATATTAAAATAATAAAATATATTGAATATTATGCAGACTAGCATTATATAGGCAATTTGGAATTTTGGTTTTGGATAAATAACAATATAATATTACAATACTTATTAAACTTTTAATAATACAATATATGTATATTTGAAGTCTATTCCACTTTGATAATTTTATTTAATCAGTCTATTTTGAAAATTTGAACGTTTTAATAATTAAAATAATTAATAACTATTATTAAATAAATAAAAAAACAAAAACTGGTAACACAAACTTTTATTGTTTATATATTTCATTCAGAGGTATACGAAAATAACAATAATGTCTCTTAAGAACTCAACAATTTACTTCTCTATTAATCTCAGAAATTGTTCACTATTGATAGTACTTTTATCTTGAAATAGATTACGAAAAACATTTCAAAGTATTTCCATTATAAGATTCATACACACATAAAAGTCATAAAAGTGATAGAACAAATATTGATATAGCTATGATAACTTATAAGTTATAAGTGTTATTCGAACCGTACTTATCTAGGTATCTATTGAACTTTTATATTTTTTTTTTAATATTGTGAACATAAAAGTTTCTTGGATCTTAAGTCACTTACAGGTACCATTATAAATACTGAATGTTATACTATATTACTTTCAGCATTTAAGTGTTTATTATTATCTTTAAATTTCAAACATAATTATGGAATAACGGAATAATAATTATATTTGAAGTTGAGTCTGCCTTATCAGATGGAAATAATGTCATATTAATATTATCTTCTAAGTACTAGTAGTTCTACGACGGATAACAATCAACCCCTGCTACAAAATTGTTTTAAAATAATTTAATTTTTCACATGCCGGATTCTTGCAATTAATTATAATGGTTTAATCACTTTTAAATACAGTATGAGCCCTACTTTTTGACCATTTGATTACGGAACTTATAAAATTAACTATATAAACAATAGGCATACCTACGTGTGACATTATGTAACTCATATACAATAACCTATAAATATATCATCGTCTCCACTTTAAATGATATTATACATTATTTTTGTACCATAATATTATTTATCGTATACAATTTACAACGAGTTATAGGCATTCATACTTTACTTGATTAAATCATATTACAACACTCGTTTACCTCAACATTACAATTTCTGTAATGCAGGTATGGCTATAATTCCTTATCTACTTCATGAGAATTCTTAAGTATATATCATTTCTAACAATATTCCCGACTTGAACAATATTTCATTTTAAACTGGATTGTGACCCATTTTGGAAATAATAGCTCTAATAATTCTCTTCGGTTCTCTCACCTTAGATTGAAACTATACGCTTCATTTTTCTCTAAATCAAACAAAATAGAATCGTTTAAAATTTCTAAAATGTATTAACAAGATTTATCACAATATTATTCACAATCCATAGATTTAGATTTTTCCGAGATGTTAATTTACAATAAATATAGTCAAAGTACCTGTATAATTAATAATATTCTACACCTTTCGACCTTTTCTCTCTATTTTAATTATATTAAAAGTTTTGTATATTTTTTTTTAAATATTTTAAATTGGAAATTAAAAATCTCAAGATTCAGAGTAGGCTACCTTTAATATTTATGGGACGAACCCCTCAAGGGGGGTTTGGCGTGGACCAACAGACTTCTCTTGACCTGGTTCCCCAAGGGGTTGGTAAGCGAAGATAGTTGGGTGCAGATCCCCTAGTTGTAAATAAAATAATTGAATTCCAAGCAGGGTTCGCAGCTTTAAATATTTTGTTTTAAAACATGTTGTTTAAACATGCTTTAAGCAATCTAAGCATAGGGTGTTTAAAACAAAATGTTTAAAACAGGTTCTATTACATGATGTTTAAAAGTATTAACACATAAAAAAAAATTACATATTATTAAATTATATTTATTTTCTGAGTAATAACACTAATTTTATTAATTTTTTGATGCCGGTAAATGATAACTCAGATTTATTTTTCTTCTATTAATAATTTGAATGGTCAGTGAAAATTAAACAATTAGTTATTAATTACTTGTATATATTTTTAAAATGTTATAACACACACTATAGATAATAGCAAAATACATTACATATCTAATTTGACTTTGTACATAACATTTTCTGCTTGATTAATATTAAAACATAAATATAACAAATAATTAGATTAGATTGTTTGAAGTTAATCATATTATCACGATTTCGTACTGGATTTTTACATATTGATTGAAAATATAATTAAAACATGTTTAGAACAATGAAAACTATAGAACATTTTTTTTCTTTGAAACAAAAATAAATATTAATTAATTAACAACGGTTTTTTTTTTAAATAAAAAAAACTGATTTTTTCGAATCCTGAATTTCAATTTACAAGTGAAAAGGCACTATGTCGAACAATTTAAGTATATTATTTGACTTTGTAAAATTATTATTAGGTACTTATTAGTTATTAATTATTATAATTCACAATTTTATAGCTATAGCTTAACTTATAAGTAGGTTATTTAAATTTGATGTCATAGTTAGTTCACAGAATGTTATAACATTATGCTAATTTAATATTAACCTATTAGCATTGAGTATATATTGAATTTTATACAGATTATATTCAATGCTATTAGGTATAATATTATATTAATATTTAAAAAAATTTTTTTTTGTCATGATAATTTAATATTACCGTTTATTAGTTTAACTAGGTAACTATAACAATATTAAGTTCCATTATTCTTTGCAAGACCAATTATTTTATATTTATACAATTCTTTTTAATTTGAACTGTTTTACTTAGTTTTGGATTTAATATGTTTAAGTAGATAATATAGTGTAATAGGTGTAATACATTAAATGAGTATTGCGCGCAAGAAACATTTCTATAAAGCCCTTATATTTTTAGGAATTGAGCGTTCTTTCTTGTTTATAAATCTTTGTAGTTTAAACGAAAACATTATTTACAAACTTGGCTCGTGTAATAAGAAAATAAATAAATATTTCACGGTTAAAAAAACAATGCCTATTTTTCTGACTTTTTGATTCGGAAAAACCAGACGGTGAGAACATAATTTCCCGAATAATTTCCTTTGGTTTTTGTCGACACCGGGTGTAAAGGTTTTGGATGGATGAACGGATGGATGGACGGACGAGTGGACGGACGAGCAAACGGATGGGGGTGTAAGGGGGGGAGGAGGAGGTTGCGATGGCCGTAGGACAATAAGGGTACCCGAACAAAGGGAGAGTGCAAAATAAAGCAATTCTGTCAAGTTAACAGGGATTTGACGTTTTGCCAGCAAAAATTCTCTAAACCAAAACCGTTGTACTGTGCAATCCGTTTTCCAAAACTGAGACGAGGAGAGGGTAAACTGTATATCTTCAAAATAAATTACTCGGTGCACAAGGAGTGAGTTTTACTTGGCAACTGTTTAAAGGTGTCCCGATCACTTTTTCAACAGCCTACACACAATGCGTAGGATTTTTTGAGTGTTTTCGAAGAGTTAACTTTTTATTATTAGTAATTTCAATTTACTTTTACTAAAATATACAGAAGAACAGCACACGAGACTATGATTAATAATATAATATACCTATAATCGCTAAATAGGTTTAAACTTGTCAAAATACAGCTGATACACACATATAAATTGTATTTAGTTATTCATCACTTTTTTTTCACAGAAAATCTTATAAATTATAATAGTAATTATAATTTTAATAGTTTTGTACTTTTGGAGGAGTGATGACGGTGAAGGGGGATGGCCAGGAGAACACATCGGTGATTTTTAACGTCACTATAAAAAATATAATGACTTTATAATAACGTATGTACAATAATAATAATAGTCAAACTACTCTCGCTACGAGAAATTGAGTATCATTTGGCTCTTGGCTGTCATGTAGCGACAAAAAACAAAATTATTAGGTAAACCAAAATTTTTTTTACACGTCGAACAACATACGTAGTTTTAATTTTTTATTGACGCGTGCATCGCACAAATCCTTGACAAATCTTCTCCGGGTTTGACTTCGATCGTCACCGTCTCGACACTGGGCTTCCAGAATCTGCTAAGTATATATAATAATATGATTTTCTGAATAATTTCCATTTACGTATTTTTTTAAATATTGGTGGTGGTGGTGGTGGGGGGGTATTTATTTATCCAACCTAGGTTTTCTTGTACAAATTTAACTTAAAAGTATGTGGGATAAGTTCTTGAAGAAGTGTATTTTTAGTTCATATTCTATTTTAATTGATGTATTAGCACATTATCTATTGTCTAATTACTCAGAAAGCAATTATTGAAATATCTTTCAATGAAAATATTAAAGTATAAAAATAATTTCTGAAATAATTGTGTATTACTTAATTAGGTTAATTTTAAATCAAATGTTTATTCGTAAATTTTTGACAGTTATAATCTTTGAAATAAGGGATTTTATATTTTATTATATTTGGAATTATTATACATAGGTAATACTCTTTTTAGTTTTTTCATCGATGAAAAAAAAACGTTATTAAATAAAATTTATAAATTCGTTGCTCTATCTGCCTTTAAAATGAGTAAGAAAAATATACTATGATTATAATATACATTTGTTTACATAGTATATTATATTGTCTCATAGATGGCGTTTTTTTCACTATTTCAACTTTTTAATTTTTAAATGAAATTTACAATCTGCACGTAGTGACACGATGAGTAAACGCAATACAGGAATACATAGATACACATAAAATCACAAAACAATCGATCAATTAAAGAGAAAAAAAAGTTTTCCATTACGCGGACGTAATACACGAATAGTTTGTGAAAAGCCACCTAACCCATTAGCGACACGTTCGTCTCGAGGTTTGGAACTAATTTAAATATTATTTTGCTCTAATAAAATAAACCATAAAACAATTATTTGTATTCAGGGATATATTTATTTTTTGTTATTTAATTAAATACCTGGGGAAAACAGATTTGACAAAGAAATATAATGCAATATAAATTGTGATATCAAGAAATATGATCACAATGCCTTCACTACACAGTTCTTCTTTGTTTATCATTATATGGTCGGCGCGTATTATAACGAGATAAATATAATAAAAAAAAAAAAAAAAATGTACAAGCGGATGCCGCGATTTGTCCACTCGGAAGTCTGGAAGTGACGAGTCTCGTTAATTATCTCATTGCATTACTTATGCGAGATTGGTTTCGTTGACACGACGTCATCTCGTGTAATGAGTACACTTTATGCACCCACGTAGGTTTGGCACTTTGGCGGCAGGACCATTGCCAATGACACGGTGCTAAGAAGACTTTGGGTGGCCACCGATTGCCTACCGGACCGACAGACGGAAATTAATACCACGGTTCGCAAATAACGTAAATAATACTTTGGTCAGTGGACGGCGGTCACCTCGATATCGACGCATAAAGCCTGTCACCTCGACCGTGGTATGAGTTCCGCGATCGTCGTTCGGGTAACTCGATATTTCCAGTCGTCTATCAGTGACTAGTGGGTTGTGTAAGCAACTGGAAACGCGTTCACGACTTGCCTACACGTCTTCCATTGTTCGATCCTCGATCAGATCGTTTTTATCGTCGGCGAATGTGTATTTACATAGCGGTGTGCAATGCAGTGTAACGAAATTCATGCGGAATGAGTCTTGTAAGTTAGTGTGCTTCCGAGCCTCATAATTTTCTGTACGTCGAAATGCTTCCACCCCCCCCCCCCCTCCCCGATTATGACGATCCGAGAGGATAATTCGCACATTATTGCAATTAATCACAGGTTCTTTGTGTATATATAGGTAGACGTTTACTCGTAATATTATGCTAACGCTGCCACGATATATCTCAATGATATATATGTGAGAACGCATACAAAAAACACGATCGTTAATAAGATAGTTTGTGAAACTTTAAATGATTATATTTTTTTTTTTTGTATCTTTTTACAACTTTGGCGGCAACGGCTATTAGTTATACATTGTATTTACAATTTATTTTAATGTGAAGTAAGACGTCGTGTTACAGTACTTAGAGGTGAGCCTAACTAAAAAAAAAACGGTGAACATATTAAATATTTTCATTTTATTTAAATAGGTATTGTGCCTATTACATATTATTATACAACTCATTTTTAAAAACTTAAAAATTAAACTGTACACACTTATATTGTCTGTAATATTATATCAATATATTTTGATAAATTTATTAAATTGTTGACCGCAACGTCTTGGCCTCATATCAAATACAAACCAACAATAACCAATAATATACTATAAATTTATTGACGACATCTAATACCAATATGGGCATTCCGTTTAGGTTTTCAGACAATTTAGTTTCATAAAATAACATTTTACGATATACATTCTACATTCCATACCATCATAGGTATTATTATACCGTTCATATTGACGATAAACTGATGGACAGTAATAATTTAAATATGAGCATAAAAATAATAACATTTTAGTACAATATTATACCAAAGTAACAGAATATAATAACGATATTTTGCGAAGTCACTTAAGTTTGCAGTGCCAGCTGACTTCTTAATTACATGGTATAACCTATTGGTATGATATAAAGTTGAATTTTGTAAGTTAGGTAATGATACCTACAATGGGCGATACGAAGGTACATAATATTGTCATGTCAATAATAATATTTCCAATTAGAATTATAAAAGGTTAAATAAAGCTGGTCTCGGATTAGATTGTTTAAGCACAAGGCCCATATACTATATACTTTGGTGTTTGAGGCTAATTGGGTTATCCATTACTTATGATTTAAATATGGGCGTATCAGTATAAATAAATAAACTGATTATTATTAAAGTTATCGTTAAAATCCGGATATATGTTTTTACATACCTATCGTTAGTGATTTTATCTGTTTATGCAGTTTTACGAGAGTAAAATATGTGGATAAAATTCATTCAACACAGAATTCATCGGAAAAACGTTTTTTTGCATATTTGAGTATACTTCATGTGTTAAAGAATATTTAGATTATTTAGCACACTTTGGAATGTTTTATAAATTATGAGAAAAAAATACTTATTTATTTTATTTTTAAAATTATTGTTATTTCAGTAACTCAGCACTTTTATGTTGCTGTACCGTTATGTATTAGCTTACATAATCTAAACTGATAACAACAACGTGTTAATTTATCAAAAGTACAAATATGTTTTGGTTTTGCGATTGTGTGTTTGAATTAAAACTAATTAATTAATCAATTAAATTTAGGTACTAATGAATTAAACAAAAAAATCCATTCAGATTAAACACGTTTTATAACAATGAATAAAAACATTATAAATAGTTAAAATAAACAATTATTCCATTCGTCAAGTGTATAACTGTGATCATTGTATAAAAAAAATTTAAAAATTTTTAAATTCAAGCTTAATTGAATGAGGTTAATTGATGATTTTTGCATATTTTTTAATTTTTAAGAGAATATAAGGAGCTGCTAAGATAATATTAGGAAATAAATTTAGGTGTTTTAAGAGAATATAAATGTGGACTTTAGTTATCATTATAATATATAACATAATAGTATAAAACAATTTTTATGTTGCAGTAAACCAAATTCATTAAGGAAGATTGAATATTGATAGTACTAAAATGTAGAAGTCATTAAATCGCTCTAATTATAATTATTCGATAAGTAAAAAATATAATATGATGTTTGGATGAAATAAATATTTATGTAGTTTAAATATATTATATTGTATTGTAATACCGTTGATAAAATCATAAATATCATATTAATATCACCAATATAAATAATACCATAATGATTATGGAATATTTAAAATAATTTAGAAGCACATTCAGTTAACTACAAGTAGTTTCCTAAAGCACCGGGAAAAACAAAAATAAAATTAAGGAAAACCGAGAATGTTTACGCAAAATCGGTTTTTGACAAAATCAGTTTTGATTTTTGGTGTCATTTTAAAACAAACGACCGTAGATAAATGAAATTTTCACTGAATATTTATATTAGCATTTTTATACAATATATCACTTTAAAAATATTTTGAATTGCTTTGAGCTGTTTACGGATGTTTTAAGTTTCCAATTTTTTTAGTTTTTTTTTATAAATATTAATTTTATTTTATTTGTTGGGTAATAAATCTTGAAAATGTAATACAGGGCTCCTAATATATTGTTATAATAACAGTTGAAAAATATTAAAAAAACATAGTTTCAATTTTTTTTATAACAGTTTAAATTTCGAAATTTGACAAAATACATAGATATCACGGAAATGTGTAAATTATTTAGAGTAAAAAATTTATAAAAAATTTTCTTTTTAAATAAAACTTTTTAAAATGTTATCCAAGATTTCTTATAAGGTTATCTAATTTTATCGAAAAAAAAAAAGTATATAAGAAAGTCAAATTAAATTTTTATAAGCGTTTGAATTTCAAATGCTTACAACATTAAATAGAACTTGATTTCTCAAGTAGCAATTTTCTTATTTTCTTGTAATTCAAAAACAAATATCCGTAAATACATGAAATTTCACTGAATGTTTATATTTTCATTTTCTATACACCATAACATTTTGAAAATATTTTGACTCATTTTGAGCAGTTTACGGACATTTTCAGTTATAAATTTTGTTAGTTTTTTTCTATAATTGTCAATAAAATATTTATTAGGTAAAAAAACGTGAAAATTGAATACATGGCTCCTGATGTATTGTTACTTTAACAGTTGAAAAATATTAATATATAAGGGCACAATTTTTTTTTTGTAAGCATTTAAAGTTTGATTTTAGAAAATGATTTTGTAGTTAAAAATTTATAAAATGTTCAACTTTTCTAGCTAAGGATTGAAAATTTAAAACAAGGTTCCACGTAAGTAGTTTATTCTGTTACTAAAAACATAGTTTTATTTTTATAGTTATTGTATGTTCAAATTTGGACGAAATTACATATTAAATAACTAAGAATAACGATTTTGGTAATTTTGTTGACATTTCATAATATTAATACAATTTACCGGTCACCGTATGAATAATAGTAATAAATAGTAATAATAGTAATAACAATATAAATATAGTGTAAGATATCCACACTGACAAACCGTCTCCGCTTAGAATCGTTTTTCGTACCAATACAATGATATTATATCTTTAAATTTAAATTTAATACCATCCATTATACAGTGACTTATTTGTACCGTACTGTACAGCGGAGCGACATCCACTTACCCACCTTTTTTAAAAATTATTATTTAATTATTAATGTACTATTGGAATTTATTTTTTATTATTTAAACGTAAGTTGTTGTTAAAATTGTTTTAGAACCAATGTTAAATTTGAAATTTATTGGAATATCAAAATATAATAATTGTCTAATTCATTATAACATATTATTATATTTGTGTTTTATTCAGCGAATCTTTTATACCTACTTATTTCTTCTATAATATCGACGTATTGTTTTACTGAGAAGTATATTTATAGTATTACGTTATGATGATTAGTGATTTATTATGGTCATGGTGAATGTTATTTTTCAGATAATTATTGAATATAATACATAATTATGGTCCTATTCAATATGATTTCTTCTTTCATTTGCATGCATTTTTTTTTTATTATTCTTAGAACATATAATGTTTACACCACGTTTCAAATTAACAAAAAAATGTAGATCTTATAATATTATTTAGGTATTACTTGGTATGAAAATAATCTAACTTCTCAATACAAAAAAAATGATCATCTCCGGTTTAACGCGTTTGATTTATTTACAAATAGGTCAAATAATAGAGCACTAAGATACACATACACACACACACTTATCACAAACCACAGGCTTTAGTTTACAATATCACGCTGTCGTGATAAAAAATTATGGCACACGTTTTTCACGATACAATTAAAATTGTTCATTTCGGTAAAATAAAAGTCGTACTATCACATGTTTTGCAACACGTGGTTTATATAGGCAATTTTATTATAAACGCCAACAAAATACGAATCGGTACAATATTATTACGGTAGGCAATGAAAACGATACGTACGATTAATGAACACATTAATTTGTTGTCCAACTGGAAGGTCAACATTTTTTAGGCCTTACCTGATATGAATAAATATCGTAAGTATATAAAATCGTCTATACATTTGATCAACTTCAAAGTGTACCATATTTTTTGTGAACGAAATGCACGCTTGTAATATTATACAGTTCATACGGTCAGTGTTTCGTTTTTTTTTTTTATTAATCTCTAGAAATTTTTAGTGATTGCATAATTCTAAACCGGCTGACCTTCGACCTTCGTGTAACACTCGTTCTCCAATAGCTCGGCAGCCGACCAGTCTGCGTTGCCGGCTTGAGGTGCATTTCTGAATTCCTCGGCGACGGATTCATATACAATTTTAATTTGATCGATTACAGTAATTCGTCGTTATACCGGCTTTTAATATTAAGTATGGTTTTCTGTTTGTTTTTCATTGTTTACTAATTTAGTATGAGCGTTTGACGCAAGCGGGGTATTTTTATATTAAATATTAAACAGTACCCGCCTATCGTAATTGAAGTAGGTGATTCATTTGAAATTTCAAAATCAAGTGCTTTTTATACTTTATAGCGAAATATATCAGGCATTTAACTAAGCTGTTTTATGTTATTTTAATTGGTGCAGTATTGGTGTGACAAAATATTATGCTAACACACTGTTTTTATAATTTGTAAACATAATAATTACAAGTTACACCTATAAACAGTAATTATCATAATATAATTGTTCAATATTATATTTTTTAACAAGTCGTATGGTTTCTATACATTATATTTTTTAATTATGTATTCGGCAACGCTTACCTATATTATATTTATTTATTTAAACAAATTTTTTTTCGATTTACTTTTTTAAATTGAATAGCAGACTGACAAATAAAATTATTTATTTTTAAATTCATTATTCAAAATATGGACAACCATGATATTTTTAATCCAATTATTTATCAAAACTGTTTACTTATTTTCTTGCATGTTTTCATAGAACATAGAAATATACGTTTATACTTTATTATATTATGTATATTCTTATTATGGCAGAAAAATTGCATTTTCAAAACAAAATATTTGAAGAACCGGATAAAATGGAAGAGTGGTTGAAAATAACACTATGTGTAAGTTTGTTTGCAACTTTTCGGGACTTTCGACCGGTGGATTCATTTTATACATCATATTTAACCAGTCCAGCCGTAAATTTTACTGCTGAGCAAGTAAGTTTTAATATAACTTATGCTTTATTATTTTTACAATAACAATCGTGGTTTTAAAATAAAATTTTTAACTTTATATAATATTATTTTTTCATTTTCATATCGTAATAAAAGTTAAAACAAATAACGTAAAGTTTATTGAAACTAATACGCCATTTTAAACTGATTCATTATTTTTAAAATAATTTTCTTAACTTAGCTGTAATGTTTTGTTATGATTTATTATTAAAAATAATTACTTTAGTACCTAATCAAGATATTTTCTTTTAAGATAAGTAAAATATACAGTATGAAGTAATTTTTATACGTAAGTTTTAAAACTTGCAGCAAATATTGTTTTTCATATTATAAATATAATTGAGAAACGTAAGATAAAAGTACCTACATAATATATCTGGGTTAGAATCTAGTTTTTAATTGAATATTTTAATATTACAATATTTAATTATATATTAAAATTATCAGTGAGAAATCTCCTCACTAAAGTATTTTTGGGAAAATCATTTTTTTTCCTTTGGCCATCGTCTTACCTATAAAACGGTCCACTTTTTAAATCACTATTTAGAGGTTGTAAAAATCAAAATGAACTATTGAGTTCTTATACACAAACGTATATTATACCTGCCATGCTCTATTACTATTGCGATGGAACAATATTAACATTCGTGGCAGACTTTCGTGCTATTTTCGGTCAAAATACTTACGCGTGTTATGTAGAGGATAAGTAGGTACTATGGTATATTTATCTTAATAAAAATGTTTATTCTTTTGTTCTGTAATTTTTTTAGAGTATTCATAATATTTATAACTTGTTATGACAATTATGTTTGGACATATTATGTACTAAATAGATAATTTACTTTCATACAACTATTTGTGGCATATTTTTAAAGTTTTAATGCTTATTCCAAATTGTAATTTTTCTTTAACCATATTTGTTTTAGTCGATTTTCGGGGTTGAGTAGAACATTTTGACGGATTATGGTGTTATTTTTTATAAAATTTCAGAAAAAAAATTTAAAAATTATAAAATTGAGTTACATCGTTCGTCGTTAGGAAAGCTCACACATGCATTTTTTTCACGTTCCCAAAAATCTTCTTTTTTTTTTTTGTTTAAGTGTTTATATGGCTGTCAATTGGTACATATTATTATAATATACTACCTAAATGCAATTATTATGTATATAAAATATGTTTTATAAATATATTTATAAAAAAAAAAAAAACAAATTTTTGGGCAACTCCGGGTGGGACAGCTATAATAGTATACAATAATATTATATAATTATATTATAATGCACATTGTCAATTGTATTTTATCTAATATTACCGACTAATTTATATTTTTAAATGTACAAAAACTGATGTGACATTATTCAAAAATTAATATTATTTTAAGGAAATACTATTGAAGTTACTAATAATTATCATAATACTAAAAATACGTTTATTTTTTTTTAGGTGACCGAAGATATTTATCCAGTAAATTCGTATGCAACTACGAGTCTAATAATTATTATGTTTCTTGTCACTGACTTTGTTCTTTATAAACCAATTGTGATGCTGGACGCTTTAAGTTCAATAGTGATGTTTTTGTTAGTTTTGGAACCTGTAACTCTCTTCAAAACAAAAGTAAGTTTCAATTTTCGAATGTTTCGATACCGTATACGTTATGAATGCATTTTCAACTAATGTAAATTATTGTAGCTCAACAATACTTATAGTGTCAAATGTTATTATAATAACAGCAATAATAATAAAGGTTAATTTTTTTTTTAATAATCGTATACCTACTTGAGACGTATACCATGCAATATTTTAGATTCTGAGTGGAACGATGAATGTATTGATTTTTACAATGATGTGTATTTTTATATTTTTTTTTTGTGTCCGTGTACACGATAAGTAGTCGAAATAATGATTCGATTTTCAACTTCAGTATCTTTTTCGATTGGAAAGTGAATATCGTTGGTGCATTGAGGAGGTCAAAATTTAAAATTCCCAGTAATTTTCAAAAGCGCCAAGAAAAACGAAAGAAAAATTAAGGAAAAACGGGAATTATTACGCAAAATCGATTTTTCACAAAATTGAATTTGGTTTTTGTTGTAACTTTAAAACAAATGACCGTAGATACATACGATTTTCATTGGTTGCTTATATTTCCATTTTCTATACACCATAACATTTTCCAAATATTTCGACTTATTTTGAGCTGTTTACGGACATTGTCAGTTTCCATATTTTTGTTTTTTTTCTATAAATATCAATAAAATTTTATTTGTTGGAAAATAAAGCGTAAAAATTTAATACAAGACTTCTGATATATTTTTACGATATCAGTTGAAAAATATTAAAAATACATAGGCACAATTTTTTTTTTATAAGCATTTAAAGTTAAAATTTCAACAAAATTTATAAAATTTATAATTTAATAATTATTTTGTAGTTAAAAATTTATAAAATGTTCAACTTTTATAGATAAGGATTGAAAATTGAAAACAAGGCTCCACGTAAATAGGTTATATATAAATTACTTTATTCACAATAATATCATCAAATATACTTAGTAATATCATAGGCTGACTGACAGTTTTCGCTCAGAATCGTTTTTCTTATACAATGATATTATATCATTGAATTCAAATTTAACACCATTCATTACAGTGACCCACTTGTAACCTACTGTACAGCAGAGCGACATCCACTTACCCACCTTTTTTTTATTGCATTTCTGTTTTGAATATCGTTGTGTTAATATTTTTTAAAAGTTTAAAAAAGAGTTTGATTAGAAAAATAAATAAATATTATATTTTTTCTAGCTAAGTATGGTATTTTTGAGTCTAACGTCTGCATCCGAACTAGCATACATGTCATACGCTTATGCAAAGATCCGTGACCGTAAGTTATACCAAAAAATGACTGGAATTGTAAGAGGCTCAAATCTTTTGGGAAAGTGTTTGTCGTCCACATTTGCTCAAATTGCAGTTTCAATTTTACACTTTGAATATGAGTTACTTGTGTATATTTCACTATTGGGTAAGGCATTGATACAATTAAATGATTTTAGCAATAATTAAAATTTAGTTATATTAACTTTAAAATAATTGTATTTTAGGTTCCATCGTAGCCTTTGCTATTTCATTTTTTTTCCCTCCGGTAAATGTAAGTATTTATTTTCATCCGGAAAGTCCTAAAACTACCAAGCCAAAAGTCAACTACAGTACATTTCAGAATCAATGTCATAAAGTAATTATTTATAATGATAACAATACTTAGCTAATTTTGTCTTAATACCTACCTACTCAACACGACATTACCTATAACATAATAATAATGTATAACAATGTATGATCAATGTGGGAAAGAAATGTTTGAGAATGTAGTTAATAATATTTATTAAAAAACTTTTTTATGCCATGGATATTAAATTACAAATACATTTACAAGATGGTATTAAAATACTTTTATATATATACAGGCAATTCACCAAGCATGCCATTCCCATTTTTACTTTAATAAAACATTTATTTAAATAAGATTTTTTTCAAAATTAGACAATTTTTTTCAAATTTTTGATTTTTTTTGTACTAATTGAGAAGTGACCCATGGTGGTACAAACTTCTGTTTTTAAAACAAGAACTCTCCTGTTATACTATTAATGGTTTTACAAAAATAATATTGAACGTATTAAATACTAATCACTAAAATGTTCAAATTACCATAGTCCCCATATCTTCTAAATACATTATCGTGGACATTTTATCATCCTTAGTACCATAGGCGCAACTAGGGTTAAAATTCTGGGGGGGGGGGCTAACAAAACTATTTATTTAAAATAACCTATAGGGGGCTTATATCTAAATCAATAAAAGATATTTGTGGGGTGGCTAAATCTTAGTCAAGGGGGCTTAGACCCCCCCCCCATAGTTGCGCCAATGCTTAGTACACAAAGTTCAATAACTCAAAAACTACTTACCAGAAAAATGATCAGTTAAATAATTTAGAGTAAAACTCATTTTCCATTGTAATATGCCAATGGGTTTGAAAGATATGACCCCCTTGTTCTAATTCGAAAATCAGAAATTTGTATTTTCTCTCTACAATCCTTAAGTAGTTAAGTAGTACAAAAACCTCAAGAGTTTGAAAGTATTGCCCGTATAAGTATAAATAATTAAAAATGTCAAAAGATTTTGAATAACTTTATAATTTAAGAAAAAGAGGTAAGCATCCTTGGTAATCACTCTTCAGATATTCTGTAATGATTGCATTCAAGTATATTTTACATTAGAAATTTCAAATTCCAAGTTCCAAACATAATAATATAGGTAGTGATATTATTTTGGGAGTATGATATTATATTAAATGTCTTATTTTAGTACTTTGAGCGCACTCTAGCGTCATACTCTACAACTGTATCATCAAATGCTTTTACATTGTCACAAGATGGCATTGTACATTCGTATGTAAGTAATAGTCGATGAGTACAGGTCTCGAGCTGAATTGAAAGGATCATTAATTTGAAATTGTTTTAATAGAATACTAACCTACGTGATTATTATAAACTATAAAGGCGATATAACTTAAATCTCAATAAGCAGGCTTATAATATTCATGCTGCATGGTTTGAAATAAACAACATTTTAATATTTTATTAATATGACAATATTATTGTATAATATCGTGTGCTTATAATATTATTTTTAGCAAATATAAAAATAATGGTTCAGCAGTTGGATGTTTTCTTCTTAAGAGGACGCTACACTCGCGTGTGTTTCTCCGTCTTACAAACAAGTACCTAACAAAGTAAAATTGTATATTCTGAATAATCTATTTATACAGATAAGTTTAATATAAGAGCGAATTGACCTATTATCAAATTTAGAAGCAAGAAGATTATCTAGTTAATGACCTAGGTTTTTTTAACTAAGTTTATTTAAAAGCAATTTATGAGTATTTAAAACACGATTTAAGATGGTCGGTTTATCACTAATGGATGTGCAACTATATTATCTTAAATCGTGATTCAAAATGAAAATAAAAAAAAAACCTATGTCATTATAAAGATAACTTATTCTTACTTCTAAATTGGATTATAAGTCTAAAATTCACTCTAAAATTAAACATAACAGAGTTAAATTAATAAATTATGCAATGTTTTGTGTTTGTGAGACGTAGACAACTCATGCGGGTTAGACGTCATCTTAATAGCTTTTCCATTATTCTATAGGTCTGAGGTATATTTTCTTTTCAAACTAAATAGTCTCCAAACATTTTATTTTCCTAACCTAACGCATCTTAAATCAATAGTTTTACTACGACGTCTTACATTATAACATAGGTAGTTTATTAAATTAGGTAGGTACCTATATGGCTATATTACGTTATTATACCCAGGTAGCAAAATAACAATATTATAACATTATAAAAAAGTTACAAACGTAATAAATAATATTACACAATAACTATTAATTGAATATAAATACATTACAATAATGTAATTGTATTAATATAGTATTATTTTTTGGCAAGTTTAAAATTATTATAATAACATTTCAAATATATCATTTTTATAATAATATAAAAAAAATAATATTTTTAAACTTCAAATATAATGTTTTTATAATAATATAAATAAATCATATTAATATATTTTTTAAACATTATTATATTAATAGTATTGATTAGAAAGTATAGTAGATATATACCTAAATATAAATATATTACATGCATAAACTTGTTGGTCAGTATAAATATCAGTTTTCTGTGTATTTTTGTATGTAATTAATCAATAATTTAGAATAAATAAATCCAACAAAAATTTTTAGCTAATAATTCCTTTTATTTTAGGTAGGTATTTCTTATTACCTTTTCATATACTGATTTTTTAAACATTATTTATTATTGCCTTTGTTAGATTAAAAATTAATATAAAAATAATAAAACAGGTATATAATTAATGATGCATTATTTTTTTTTCTGAAAGCTGCTCCGGCTAAATATATTTTTATAGGCGCTTCTATGTCCGAATTAGACATGTCTTGAAAATTCTTGATTTTTCTTATAGCTTCTAAAAAAATTCAATACAGGTTATTAATTTAATAAACTAACTTAGACATCATATTATGCTATCAGAGAAGTAGATATAATTTAACAGGGGGTAACCCACTAAAGAAGTAGTTGAATACATATTATATTGTGGATCTACTTAGAAGTATGTGTTAGTTATATATCCTTTTTTTGTACACTAATAATACTTCTATTTACTTATAATCCTTCTTTGCACTTCTGTGTGTTATATAACAGAAATGCAAAGAAAGATTAGAAGTAATTAGAAGTATTAGTGTAAAAAAAAGGAGTTGTTTAACCATTGATGGGCAAAAAACCACATGTTCAAGGTATGCACAAATTAAGACTCATTTGGTAGGAGTGCAATCTACTTCACAACACTAACAATAAATATTTTATTTTTATTCAGGTTATGCATTGTAAAATATTTATTGAATACCATATTACAAATATTTGATATCTTTCTCACAAAAATAATTTAATTTATGGATATATTTTAGTAGATTAGATAGGCATAATATTATATGATCTTAAACTTCTAGTTTATATAAAACAATTAATATTTGTTAAATTATTAATGGGGATTGTGAATAGTTTGAAAGTTTAGTGATCACGTAAAGTAAAATAAGTATGTAGAGTTGTTCATTATGAGAAAATTGTTTATTATTGTAATTTAGGAAATTAGAAAAAACGCAGTCACTCTCATGTGGTCTGCATACTATAATTAAAAATAGATTAACTTTTTTTAAACAGATTTAATTTTATTTGGTTTCCATATAACTTAACTTATTGAGTTAAATTTAAGATTTATTAACTGTTAACTTCTAATTCATTGATCTTGTTTCCTCTTATTAATTATTTTTATTATGTTTGTCCACCTTTGGAAATATATAATAAATAACCCCACATAATAAGTACTTATTTTTTTTTTAAATATTATTACCAAATATAATAGCACATGAAGCTAATGAAGAAAATATCCTTTTTTTCTTCTGACCAACATAACTAAATATTTGCAAAAATTCATCGTCGAAAACTGTTCTTAACATTTGTCTTATTGTTGATGTTAATGATTTTTTTGCCAATCGTTTGAGACCATTAACCTAGAAGAATAAAATTAATATAGCTGATTTATTATTATTATTTTTTTATTTGAAAACAAATTAAAGGGAAATCATACAACATCTTAAATAAGAAATATAGGGTTATGATCAATAAGCGTTATGATCAAACTTATCCTTTCAAAAACTATTTTTAAATAGTACTTACAACATTTAATCTGAAAGACTTGTTTAATAACTTGTCTTCAAAATTATTTAGTTCGTCCTCGTTATATAGTGGTAGTAACAAACAATAATCATTATCATCTTTAATGTTTGAATTTTCATGATTATTATTGGAAATGCTACCCATATTTATAATAGTTTCAGTTAAAATGTTGTCCATTCGTGTTTGGTTATGTCCAATGTTCTCAACATCATATTTAATTTTCATAACTACGCTCAATATTTTTTTCAATGTTTCTATGTCAACAAAGATAAACAATGAAATGGTTTTTCAAAAAATGTATAAGAATAAAAGAGATTAATATAATAATTACCATCAGAAATTGATTCACGTTGAGTAGCATTAAAAGTTGGTTTGTTTTTATCTATTATACCATGAAATGAAGATGTCCCTGTAGAAATAACAGTTAGGTATTTCATAAACAGTAAAATAATATTCATACATGATAATATATTATATTCATATTAAAATAGTTAAAATACAATTATGAAGTAAAATGATTGAATATATTTTTAGTATAGTTGACATTAATATTCCAAATAATTAAAATATAAGATGACTAATTAATTTATAATATAGTAGGTACAATAGTTTTTACTACAATACGTCAATGCCTATAGGTACAAATAATAAAATAAAACAAACCATAATGTTACAAAAAATGTATCAGTCGATTTGGAAAAATAAATCGATTTTTTCATGAGAACGTTCGTGCGGATGTTTTGCTGTTTAGCTCATCACCCCAATTCATAAATTTGTCAGCAGTTGAGTCCTTATCGACACAAAATACCATAAAACTTCCATCGGACAACCTTAAATGCCAACATAAGCCTAAGGGTGAGATTACATCGTAACGCGTATCAACATGCAATGAATAAAATCGGACAATCAAAATATAATGCAACTCTATGTATAGGCACATCCACGGCATATGATTTGATAAAACAACATAATTTACCTAAATCTGGTCACGATATTTTTTAAATATTATTCTCTAGTATTTATGTAAACCGATAATATATTTGGATATGAAATACTTATATTTAACATATAATTTTGTTCGTCAATTTTACACATACACAAGTATACTTAAGATAAGTAAAATATAAAACAATACAATTTGTACATTTCATAAGAGTTTGGAGTTAATAAAAAATGATTCTTACAATAATATAATTATATCATATTATATTATATTGCTCATGCATCTGTATTCAAAATAATATTTATATTTAGAACTTACTTCGGTTATAAATAATTAGGAATATTTGAAAAAATTACGAAAATCAAATGTTTTCAAGATATTATTATTCTGCCATTCTGATTCTCAACATAATTGTAGACTATTCAAATGTATAACTTAAACACAGACTGTGATTTGAAAACAATTTTCAGCTATTTCGTAGGTTTCAAATTAGGTAGGTAGGTAGGTAGTAATATTTTAATATTCGAAGACTTTTATTATTTTCCATCGTCCATGGTCTTACAATATTGCGGGATTAAACTATTGGTACAACGCATATTGTTGAATTATGTTTTAGACTTTAATTCGTAAAATTAATATTACGATAATATACATTATGGTGATTGTTTGAAGGTTTTCTCCCAGGAAAATCAAAATAAGGGGGGAAAAGTAAATATCCGTCGGTTTCTTCAGTTTATTTGCAACGTCGAGTAATCCGTCAATTAAAACTTTACCGGGAAACAAAAGACTGCTTGTCGATGATAGTAATTATTTCCAAAAAGCTTTCATACCGTAGTTATAGTTTTGACATTTATTAATTAAATTGCCCGTCACAAGCGAAATTTTATTTCCATGTTTGTGTTATGACTACAAAGAAAATACAACGAAGGATTTAGAACGCGAGTGTTGACGAATTGTCATTTCTGATAATTTAAAAAAAAAACGATTGATATTTCGCCTCGTATTTAATTTGTCCACAATGCGACCGCAATCGCAACATGACCGCTTTTGACCAGACATTAGACGCGTACTTACTCTCGTCTATTTGATGATGTCAAAACAATAATTATATTTGTCGTTGTCACAGGACCTTGGACCGTGTTTGGTTGAAAAATCTCCAAAGCCCGTTCGAGTAGTATTTGATCAGCTGTACTCAGAATTGAGGGAAGCGTACACCAATCCGTATCTACTCAAATACGGTATATGGTTTGCCTTCGCCACCGGAGTCTATTTCCAGGTGATTTAAAATAATACGGAATTCAACAGAGGTATTATAGTACTTGCGTACCATGCACCTTTTTTCCTTGTAAAAGTTAAGTCCAACGAAAGCTTATAAAACAGTCGCGAACCGATTTAAATGTTACATTTTAGTGTACGATTTGTGTAATGTGTCCCGTATTAAAAATTAATTAATTACAATAATAAATAGTCCATATAATCATTAATATTGTTAATGTAAAAAAACAAAAACATTGAAGTCGATCTGCTGTTTAATAGGTCCCTCGTCGTCGAGTAGGTCACTGTGACGGATAGGTATGTTAAATTCGAAATCAATGATAAATCATTATAGGTACTCGGTGGTTCTAAGTGAAGAAGACATCTAAGGATGATATTTTATAATACGGATGTTTGCATACTACTATAAATAATTGTCTTTTCTAAACTAATATTACTTATAGTAGTTGAACTAATTTCTTCAAACAACATTGCATATTATATCACATCATATAATATTAATATCATTAACTTATATTAGTAAATTACGTAATGTCAAAAAGTTTCAAGTCTTTTTTTTTTTGTCAACAATTAATTTTAGTTTTCTCGTTTATTTCGTAATTTTTTTTTTTTTGTTTCTTACTTTCCACGGTCTAAAGTACCAACTAGAACTAATTTTCTATCAAAAACCACCGAAAATGCAGAGGATTGAAGCATTTATAGTTTATACTGCGCTTAAAGGTGGCGCCAAATACAAAAAAAAAAAACCAAATAGGTACATCGCTGTTTGCTGTAATACCAACACATTTAAAATTATTAGTCTAATACAAAGTAAATGTTAAGTCATAGTATTTGCCATTTAGTTGAAAAAAACTATCTTTTTTAAAACCCTATGTTACTTCCCACGTTAAAAACTATATTATTCTTATTAAAAATAACATGTCGTATGTCACAAATACGCTATGGTGAAAGTTTTAAAAAAATTATCATCGTTTTTTTTTTTATTACTTATTCGATAACAACGACTATGGCTCATTAAACTAGTATGTTACTTATCCCAAAATTTCATAACGGAAGTATAGCCCGTGAAAAAAACGTACGATCAAAATTTGCTATCATTAACTATTATACATTCACCACTGTCCACTTCACGCCATCATCACAAGTTTAATTGGTTTTTTTATATCAACAAGGCGTGCTATTACATGAACTATAATATGATTTGACTTTTCGGCAGATTTACAGGTGTTGACGTACAATGACGTTCTTTACTTGAAATTGAACGAACTCAATCCGGTCAACAACAAGTTGTACAACGGCGGAGTTGACGCTTTGGCTTTCATAACTGGTAAGTTAAATTTTACAAGCCTCACACATAGGTAATTACATTATTCTGACTATCACCGTTACTGTCTTATTGCTGCGATAATCTGGCGAGTAATAAATTTTAGTTTTATTTTGGTGCCAAAATGTTTCTGCCTTGTTTTAAAATTATTATTGGGCTACATCATATATTTTAATATAGATATTATAACTCTTTAGTACCTATATTACAGTTCATAACTATAGGTATTAAGATATAAAATTTATCTAGTTAGTTAAGTTAATTTTTAAGATAGGGGAAAACTGAAACCACATTTTCCAATATATTTATAATCTAGCTCATACTATAAGGGAAGTTACAGAAACGCATAACAATTATAGCTCGTTGGTATTTATTTTTATTTCTATGAAATTGATTTGGCCAAACCATTTTAATTAAAGTATTTAATAATTATTAGGCTTAATGATTTTTTTATTTATAACTAATGAAATATTATTAAACTGTTGATATGATTAAACATACTGATGTAATATTTTATACTATACACTTATGTAAGATCATTAAATTCACTAGAAATTAATAAATAATCCCACAAAAATGACACAATAAAAGATGATACGGGAAAATGCAAAACCATAAGAAAATATTTTTTTAACGTTTTTTTTTTTTAGTTATGGAAAATAAAAATTTTATAATATACATTATACAAATATATTAAATCAAAAGTTTATGTATGTGCATATATTTATTATGTATATATATGTACTTATGTACTCTTATATATTAAAATATATGAATATGTTTACTGTTTATGTCCAGAAATATTGATTTTAGGTTGCAATACTTCAATACATGTGGATAAAAATTATTTCAAAATAGTTTAATTGAATAGGTACCTACCTAGTATTTGTAAATTTGTCATCTATTTTTAATAAGATTACTATTATACAATTTTAAATAGTTTTTTTTTAAATATTTCAAGTAATTCTTGGGGCTTATAAGTTTGCAATGATTTTCTACGAATATTCAAACTGATAATACATTTAAATATAGGTAAAATATATTATTATTTACTTATTAAAATAGTAATTTATATATTATAATATGACATGATACTAATATTATCATATGCAAATATTTTGTTGGGAATCAAATATAATATTATAATAATTAATGAATAAAAATAATGAGATAATAAAATATAAGTGTTTGCTTTATCAACTTTTTTGAAGTAGGCTTAATTTATTTTAGTTATAAGGGACAACAAATCGTCTTTTTAAAATAGCATTAAATTTGTTTGTAATTAATATATTATTTACTAAGATCCGTAAAAAGTAATCAATTCAAATTAGAAAATAATACATATTTCGATTATAGTAATTTTATTGATCTATTTTTTCTAAATGTAATTCTAGGTGCATTGTCTTCATACTTCATAGGGTTTGTGAAGGTTGATTGGGAATCCAAAAGTGATTTATTCTTCTTTGTCGGATCAATTTTGAGCTGCATAACGCTGTGTGTCTGCTATGTGACAACATCATTAAATTTGGTATACATAATGTACATCATATTCTGTTTCGTATTCCAATCAATGAATGTTGTGGCCAGGTACTATTAAACTAAGTTACGATCTACGCTTATTGAATATGCTATTTTGTACTCATCGATTTCTGTGTTTTCTAGGTCCGAAACAGCTAAACATTTGAAGCATGATGGTTTTGCTTTCATTTTTGGTTTCGCATTTTTTATTTCATTAGTTGTGTCAAGCGTCATTACATATTTATTTGTTCAAGGTACTATTATTGTGATTCCGGTAAACGAACAGGTAATTGTAATTGTTGTACAAAATCAAGAAATAATAATTAATTTAAAATACGTAATTAGAATTTCGTTTGACTACGAAGATTATTGAATTCTTAATATTATCTACAACGTCAAACCACTAGTCAGTATTCAGTAATAGTCATTGCCCCATATTTAAATAATCTGTATTATAGAGGTCAAAGGTAATCCAATTCTATAAAATAAATAAATGACGGGTTCTCACATCTGATGTTTTTGAAGAATGTCAGTTTCTATATTATATTTTTAATCGTAAAAAGGTATAGGTATTTTAACCAAAACAATTCATGAAATGTTGGAATTTTTTTCATTGATACATATTTTAAAAATTATTTTAGGTTCTGAGCAGGATCAGGAATGTATTGGTTTTTGTGTCTCTGACGTCACCTTTAGGAGCAGTATAAAGCAATAAAAGGGGGTTTCTGTTAGTCATTTTGATCTAGTTGAAGCTTAAAGTGAGGGAGTCAAAATTATCCAGTAGTTTTCAAAATAATCAAGAAAAATTAAAAACAAATTATACAAAAAAAAGGGAATATTTACCCAATATTAGTTTTTGACAAAATTGATTTTATTTTTTTATTACAAATCAACCATATAATTTGGAGAGATATGACATTTTTAAGAAATGTTTAAATACGATGTCATTTTTAAATTGTGTCAACTCATTTTGTGCTTTATTAGACTTTAAAACTATCTATTTTGTTTATATTTTTTGACCATGTTGATAAAATGTTAGGTTGTAAGTCAAAAAAATTGAAAGTTAATACATGGTTATTTATAATATGTTGCCCTTACAGCAAAAAAAAAGTACAACTTACTATATAACTATATAATTAATAGAAAAATAAATTACTTACACCTAGTGATATTTATACATTTTAATATGTATTTATCCTTGGAAATAGTTTCCGCTCAGAATCATTTTTAAATTATTTTTTTTAAACATTGCAAACACTTTTGTCTGCATGACATCTGACCAATGTATATTATACGTAGGGAGGCTCATACAAATAATATTTAATTTTCCGTGTTTCCTAATATACACATTAAATTAATAATATCAACTGTGTATGTACTAGCTATGCTAGGTATAATGTTTGTATCCTAACAGTAGAAAGTCCTACACAGGTACAAAATATAACTTTTGGACATGTACTCACTTTTATTAATTTTTTTACTACGATTTTACTTTTAAAGCATTATGCATTAATCTATGTAATTTATTTAATGTATAAAACCGTTGGTTTAAAATTGGTTTGTTCTAATATCACACTAAATAATAATTTAATAAAATTAGATTGGTAAATTATCAATACTCAATAATCAAAAAGTATTACAAATCAATAATCGTTGAATACATTATCTTAGCATTAATATTATTTATCAGAATATGGCAAATATTGAAATATATTATGATCTTAATGGGTATGAATGAAATATCTAATTACCTATTAAAATTGTATTTTATGTTGTAATGAGTAGGTATAATATTTTATTTTGCAGTTTCTAATCTATGGATTGATTAACGGCGGACTTGCTATTTGGTTCTTTTTCAAATGTGTAAAAAAAAAATGTACAGTTAAATAATTATACAATTTCTTGTAAATATTTAAAATTTTTTTTTTCACTTTTTATTTATATAAAAATGTTGTTTAATTGAATAAATAATATAATACAATGATAACAATGATAATATGTAAGTTATTTGTTTTTGTAAATCTTTATATATTATTATAACTAACAATACCTACTATAATATCATGTTATGTGTTCAGTAATCGTATCATTTGATCCTTAAATAGTTGAACTACTGTATCATTTAACTATTTTCCTAATTGAAACAATTTTTACCACACATTATATAGGAAAAAACTTTAGAGAGGAAGATAGTGGTTCATAAATAATAAGTAAAAACATAGCATGCTACTAGATATTATATTTCCTCTGCAAGACAAATTTATGAATTATAGATATTTTTTGGGTCTATAGAGTGCAGTGGAAAAATATTTATCAGCATGCAACATTTAGAAATTATAGATAAATTTTTAATATATTATATATTTTATTATTTTTTAATTTGTGATAAATTAGCCATTCATTGTTCGGTGATAATTATCTGCAAATATATAGGTAATTCGTATCATAGGCATTTGTTATAAGAACCGTTAGTTTATAATTTATAGTCGTAAAATATTTGTTATTTCATGATCTTAATAATTTAATATCAATGAATAAAATAATAAGAAGCATTACGAATATTTTTAGTAAGAGTCACGATGCATAGGTAGTCTTATATAATAAAATACTACAGCAAATTATAATACAATTATTATTATAACTATTATAAAAATATATTATACTATACATTTGACTCGTATATTCAGTAATAGAAGTAATTATATTTTAAAGAAAATTTCATGTGTGTAGTGGCTATACTCGATGATATAATAATAATGATAATTATTATTTGCTAACTAATCTGAAGCTGTTAGAGGACCGGACCTGGCTTGACTGATGATTTTTTACGACGACCGTGTCAGCGCAAACCGGGTCCATATATGAAGTTTCAAATAAGTACCTTTATTATACCTATGTAATGTATTTTAATGCGGATATATTGCACACTGAAAAAAAAAAAATTATTATTATTATACTAAAGTTTATTTCACAAAAAAAAACGTATTATTAAACGATCCTTCTTGGTGACAGAAAACAAAAATACATGTAGATTATAATCATAGTGCATTCTGAATGAACAAACATATTTTGCATTTTTATAGAATTTATATACATGAGCGCATATAATTTTCTAGTATGTTTTTCCTTTGTACTGTTTGTTCACTCAGTCAGCCAAACACTGTCTCGGTATGATATAGCAACGATGCGTAAATATAATGCCATCGCTATTGGGTTTAGGCAATATATTTTTAAGATCTAGAGTGAATAAGCTAATGCATAATAATTCTATTTCAGCATAATATGCACGTTTGGTATTATAATTATAGGATGTAACATAATTATGAGAATAATTTAAAGATAACATTTAAATTATTTTTAGAGATTAGTTGACTTTTTATTTTACCTAAAGTACAACAACGAGTTTGGACAGTTTATTATAGATCCTGAGTGCTGATTATAGTTACTATAGTAAACTACAGTTTCACCCATACTATTCCTTATGGAATATAATGTACTTAGATTTTATCAGAAAAATATATATATTAAAAAATGTATTGGAATTGAAATGTAGTTAAAAATATATACTGAACATTTTTTATATACATACTTATAATGTATGACATTATACCTATAATGTTATAAACCAACAGGCTACAAAAATTATTTGTACAATATTATTTTTGAACACAATTCGTGGAATTTAAAAGTCTGTTAGATTCATTATAATATTAGCTTTGGTTTGAGCTCTTATATTAGCTCTTATTCTGTTTTAAAGTGTCTATCAAGTTGTTTAAATTTTTTGTAGAAATGTTTTATTAACTTTTTTAGATCTAATCAGATAATTTATATTTGATATCCGGTGCCATGATGGATACGTATATTCTGTTAGGTACCCCACTGACCTTCTAGACACGTTATAATGTTATCCATAATAGTTTATGGATAACAATCAAATATACAATTACAAAAGTAAAAAAATAAATCGAAAAAAAAAATGCCAATACTACTGATTTGCTACAGTTTTATTTTGGTAGTTTGCAGGTCAAACATATTGATGATCTATACTCGTATTTTACATTTTTACTTCATTTACGTTTTTCGATTTGTTATTATTTGTCCTTTTTTTATATTTTAAATCACAAAGCTGATAGTGTATGGCTAAGTCCATACAATTTAAATAAAAAATAAATTAAAAAATAAACTTAATGTTTTAATTACCAACCAGGCTAATGCTGACCTACAAAATACATTTAAATACTCGAAAGATTCCAGGTTTTCGACTCTTAATTACTTATGACTTAAGTCAAAATTATATAGTTATTGATTAAAGTTTAAGTGGGAAACCGAAAAATGCATTGAAATTTGTAATTCAATGTATTAACGTTCCTCTTTACATTGAACTGAATTAAATAATCAATTTAATTGTTAAACCAATTATTTTTATTCTTTCTAACAGTAATCCAATGAGATTTAATTAAGGCAAAACCGATTGGAAATTCAAATATGGGTAATCTAATAACTAGAGTAACCACTCCATATTATAACGTGTTTAAGTCACATGCAAGTGAACCAACATTTTTGCTAACGTCAATATGTTAATTGTTAAAAAAGTCACTCTTGAAATGGACTTTCACTTTCAGATATATATATTTTTTTAAATTACAGAAAAGTTATTCCGAACAAAAGTCTTAAGCTGTATACTAGTATGATATTCCAGAGTTTATTAAACTACTTTTGAATTTATAAATTAAACAATAGTCGTACAAGCTCACGCAATCTACTCAAATGTCGTTTCAGTTAAAGTGATGTAAATATTTTATTTCATTTTCCCCGTTCTAGAGAAAATGTCAATGCATATATTATGAATAATTTCAGTACATTTTGAAAAGACATATTACAGAATATAATTTATTATTTTCTAACAAACACAATCGCAAATGCAATGATTTATATTAATAAAATAAATACAAATCCAAATTATAAAAATATACATATGAATATACATATTGTCATATTGTTCTTAGGAATAAACTATACTAAACACTATAGTATAGACTACCTATATGTATAGGTACATTATGAATTTTTCATACATTTTTTTTAAAATTCAAATATTATCATATTTGAGTGCTAAGAATAAATCATCACATCTAAATAGATTGGACTGTTGACACGAATCGCATATGAAATTCACCAAAACACCTCTCTACTAAACATAGTATAAACTGATATTGTATTTGCAGTATAGGATTTTCGTTTATATGGCTAATCCGGGTTCCAATCATCAATATCACACAACATTCTGTTACATATTTATTTATTTAAATACCACGGAGTGGTAAATACAATTGTATTGATGATATTCTATTTTTAGAAGCAATAATATAGTAATTTGAACACCATCGCATAGTTTAATATTCACAATTGTTCGAAGAAAACAAATAAAATAACAGTCTGAGTGATAATTGTATTGATTTTACAATATGTGTATGTGTGTGTGTGTGTTTATTTTGTGTCTGCCGTCACCTTTTGGGGAGTAAAATATTCTACTTAATTTCTACTTCATCGTCTTTTCTGGTAGGAAAGTGAATCTAGTTGGTACTTTGGATGAGTCAAAATATCCGTTAGATTTCAAAAGCGCCGAGAAAAACAAAAAAAAAAATTATGGAAAACAAAGATTTTTTTAACAAAGCGAGTTTTCAACAAATTCCATTTTGATTTTTGGGGTACATATAAAAAAATAACCGTAGATACATGATATTTTCACCGAATATTAGAATTTTTCATATACCTAACAATTTTAAAACATTTTGATATTTATTGAGCCATTTATAGACATAACATATTTTTGATTTATATTAGTTTTTTTTTAATTATTATCGATGTGAAATGTTTCAACCTGTCAAAAAACTCAAAAAATTAATAAAAGGTTCCTCATAGGTAATTGTTAGTGGAAACTAAAAATAAAAGTTGAGCGTAAACCCACAATATTTTTTATGAGAGTCTGAAGAATATGAATTTTGATAAACTCGTCAAAATCACAAACATTTGTAAATTATGATATTTCTATTTGTATCAAAAATTTAAAAATTCAATACGAAACTCTCCATAAGTTTTCCTACCCTTAAAAAAAAAAAATTTACCAGAATATCAAATTAAATGATTTTGAGCGTTTAAATTTATTTATTTTATATAGAATATTCACCCGTAAATTGATGAATTCTTATCGAACAACCATATTTTTCTTATAATTAAAAACGAATGACAAATTTTATTATTTTCTAAAGATGATACAAATTTCAAAATATTTTGACTCGTTTTGAGTTATTTACAAATATTTTCAATTTCTCAATTTTTTTAATTTTTGTTTTATAAATACCAATAAAAAATGTTTTATTTACATCTATTTTTTTTAACAATACAAGATTTACTATAGGCTGAAATAAGAGAAGTTCACAAATATTGAAAATACTTAGTTATGATTTTTATAAGGTTTTAAAGTTTCAATTTTGACTAAATTCATCAAAATCTCGGAACATTAGCAAATAATGTTGAAGTTAAAAATGTATAAAATGTTATAAGTACTTGAAACTTTTAAAAAAAAAAAATAAAAAAATTGTTACACTAATTTCTATTAGTAAAGTAAATTACTTTAATAACAATATATAAAATATCATAAAATATACAAACTATATTATGGCTGCCGGACCTATGAGTCTTCGCTCATTTTTTTTTCGTATACAAAGATTTTATATGATTGAATTCAAATTTAACCCATCCGTCATAGCGATCGCTCTAGTCTCTAGACACCTACTGTATAGCAGATCGGTATCCACTTGCCAACTTTTTTTTTAGTACAAATATTATACTATATAAATACATTTATACTTACCTATACATGTTTAACTTATCAATAATAGAATTGTAATCGAATTGCAGTTTAAATGTATACAAGTATACATATTACTATATCCATATATTTTAGGAGAATCGGCTATCGAGTATTAAGCTATAAAGTATTAGAGCTGATCTAATCTCATTTAAATTGAAATTATGATAAAGCAGAGGCATAATTATGTTCTTACTTATAGCGACCCGAACCATTTAAAGTGTTGAATTATAAGGTAAGCGATCATTTCTAGAAGTTCATGTGCAGGTAATGTAACATAGAACATATTATAGAAACTGTGATTTATGTTATATAGGTATCTATAGTGTAATATTTTTTTTTTAGATGTATTCATTGATGTTTTTCATTTCAAATTACTTGTGCCTACGTTTCAACTGATGGCTTTCATAAAATCGAATGAAAGGTAAATAAAGCCACTAACCGGTGTTTCGTGTGTATTATAATGTTCCAACTACCTATGATTATCTTGCGTCAAAAGTCACAATAATACCATTGCTGTGTGGTTTTCCAACCAAGAAAATATTTCTAATAACATAACTCACAATAAGTCCTGTTGTAAAACGTCCACCCACTGTGATAATCTAACACATTGTTTAAACGTATTTGAGTACCTTAATGGTGACAAATGATATGACCCGTTTTGGTGATCTAGAATTTGGAACAAAACTTGTGACTAATTTTATTTTTTCACACGATTATTAGCCAAATAATAACTTGAGAACTAAAAGTTTTTAGGCATAAAAAAATGTAAGCTCATTTTTCACTCGACAAAGTACAAGTAACCTAGTTGCGACGCCCATCAAAATTAATTATCGTGGAACAATAACTTTTTATTTTGCAAAGTTGTAATGTGACAAAAATCTTTGCGCGTAAGTAAGAACAGTTTCCTTCATAACCACGCAATAAGTATTTAGATTAAATAAACAAAATATTAAATGATACCTGCATAGGTAGTAATTATGTTGTTGTTTTATATACAGTAAACATTTTTGTAAGACTTAATTTATATTTTTAGATTTTGATCGGAAGGACATATGGATTTTTGTGTTCAACATCACGTTTTGGAGCAGAACATTTGCTTCAACCTTAATTTTTTAAGGTGCCTACTCATCTAAATAATAGATTGAGTAAAAACTACAAACAAAACCTTACAAAAACAGAAAATGTGAATAATTGTTGTACACCTATTTTTGAAAAAAATTATTTTGTGTTATCATCTAATTCAGAAAGGAATAATCGTAGAAATTTCATATTAGCAATGATATTTATATCAACAATATTCTTTATACATGAAATCATTTTGATTTTGAAGTTTTTTTAAATTTGCAAGTCCGATATATCTAGTTAATAAATTAATAATTATTAATAATATAAATACAAAGTAATAATACACACTGTTATAGGCGCAAATAGGAGGGACTGGGGGTGCTTAGTCCTCCCTAGAATTTCTATAGCCCCCCCAAAAAACTAATGATTTTACTACTATAATTTAAAAGTATAGACCAAATTTCAAACACTATTTACGCCTATGCACATTGTACTTAGAAATAGTGCTTGTTTTATCCATTGCTGATTTATCATTTAATTCAAATTTAACTTAGGTATACCTATACTTAACAATGACCTACTAAATTACGAGGTTCATTAAAATCGACTATATTTTGGAAGCGAGTTCTCTGGTTTTTTGCATGAAATACTTCTAATTTTCATGAAAAGTAATATTTTTTACTATAAATGATTTTACTTATCTAGGCATCAATAAATAATGATCATTATACTTTAAGTTATGGTTGAAATTATAATTCATACATTTGATTTATAATTATTTTTTTATAATCACTATAGTTTTGTTTGAAACTAAGACTTGAATAAATATTTTGAAAATGTATATTATTAACTATGAACATTGAACATTAATATGAAATTTGAAATTTGAAAATAAATTTTGATCAAATTTCATATGCGCAGTATGTTTTATAAATATTATTTGAATCACATTAATTAATAATGCTCAAAAATGTGTTAACCGAAAACAAAAACATTGTACTGAAATAAATATAGTATCAAAATCGTAAAATGCTCATTGTGGTGTAAAAGAAATTGGAAAAGTTTCCAAACTTGAAATACTGTCTAAAAATAATTAAATATTCAAAGCATTTAAAATGTTTAGAAAGTAATAATATGAATCTTCAATTTATGTTTATTGCTTTTATGACCATTGATCATTATACCAAATTCATTTTTAGTCATTCAAGTGTTAAGTATAATTTATTTATTATACATTTCAAACTATTTCTGAATATTCAGGCATATATATTTTAAATATTATTTTTATGTTTATAATACGACTTTTATATATATTTTATAATAGACATTTATAATTTTTTTTTTAAATTATTATTTTTATATCAAATATGACAATGGTTAAATCACTTCCTACCTATATTGTTAATTTTTTTTTAACACAAATATATTTTCGGGCTGGGTAAATATAATTTATTTTTCTGATTGATTTTAAAATATAGATGTTTTTGAAGTCATGGTTACTAATTAATAAAAACATATTTATGATTTATAAATTTCCCTTATAGAGGCAAATATTGAGTAGCGTGCTATGGTTTTCAGTTCAATAATCAATACTTGTATACTTGTATACTTTAACAAGGTTCGTCGTATTGACATAATATGTGGTTTTAAATTAGTCGTAGATTTCATCACAATTTATTGATCCGTGCACGATGAGGACTCTCCAGTTTGAGTGAAAAAGTTATAAAATATGTCATATGTTAAATGCGGAAAATTCTACAGTTTAAAATTTACTATACATATGTAATAATTTATTACTGTACGTACCTATGTACAAATATGTTTCTAAATAAATGCTGTTTATAATGGGTACTGATTATAAATTTCAACCAAAATATAATCAATTTTAGAAGAAAATAATATAATAAATATAAAACAAAACGCGAGCCGCGTATTCGTCGTTCGTCATTCGGTATAATAACTTAAATTATTATACCATCGAGTAATAAAATAATTTTATTGCGTCTGATATAAGTCAATTTATTTTTACAGTAAAATGACCCGAGTGAATCGCAATCGTATTGCTATATATTTCAGTTTCTAAGTCGACGTCGCGAAACGAGTCCCCGAAGAATTGTCATTCGGCGTAGGTATTTAGCATGTGTTTATTTTTCTTGGCTCTCGGTATTTTCATCATTTTATCCCCAATGGAGTAGTCCCAAATGACCGGCGACGTGGACCGATGCCAGTTGTGCGTCCCGATTACACCGATTCAGACGCAACACGAATGATCTCGGAAAATTCTTGTGGAATGCCATTTCACGTGTGGCTGGACGCGAAAATAATAATACCGCGCCGTGACCGCGAAACAGAAAACGTTTTATTGCACACATTATTTAATGTCGGAAGTACCTACCTATTCGAATATCCACTGCAAAAATAAAATATGAACGCAAAATATAATCTCATTTCGTCGTCGTTGCAACGCATCATCAACGGCGCAACACGAATTGCGTTCTGATTCTCCGACTATAATAGAAGCACGTTAAAATGAATTTGAAATAGTGTATGTGACCAGTACCTTATGTCATGTACGGATACTCATTGTTGCAATGTAAATATTGATTTTTAATCGGTTGTCGAATTCGTCAGGTTTATAGTTTATAATGTGATGTATATCATTATATGCACGTTCGGCAAACAGTGTTATTATTAACAAAATATGAGCACTGTGACGTTATTGTTACAAAAATTGCGTTTCGACACAGGCATTCAGTAGACATAGAAATGCTTACACGTAATAGTGAACGTCGCGTTTACACGGTTTTTAATAATTCGTTAATTAGCAAGATAAAATAAAATTTCCTTTCCGTTTTTCCTGCCGAACCGGCATAAAAAGGAAACGTTAGAAGTCATTTTCGGCAACTGAAACATTATGTGAAAATATAATAAAACGATACTCCGCGCGAAGCTGTAAATGTGCACTTTGTAAAATGTATAGCATAAAAACTCAACACTACTCTACATTAGACTCAAATTATATAATTATATGCTTAACAAGTAACAGCTTCCAGGGTGGTATTACAACCATATACCATTTTTACCTATGTGTTTTAATTAATATCATAATCATATAAACATTTTCAAATTTTAATAATACTAAAATTATTATACAATTTTTTTCACGATCGAAAAGCTTATAAAATATGTAATATAAGGTTCCTCACAAGTTGTAAAATTGTTGATTCAAAATATCAAAACTAAATACACACGATTTTATTTTGTGAATATTTAGAGTTAAAAATTCGAAAATTTTCATACAAAAATTTAAAAATATTAAAATACAAATGCACAATTAATTTAAGACATCGAAGTTTAAATGTTCAAGTAATTAGATTAAATAATTGAAAAAGGATTTTTGGCTATTATTTTATCATAGTCAATTTAAAAAAGGGGAAAAGTAGGTAACCTGAACTCTGCCATGCAGTAAGTATCGAGTGTACCTCGTCATTAAGTATATAACATTATAACTATATATATAGGTATAATGTATGTGTTCAATATGAATTCAACAATAAATCATTAGGTTCACACGAAAAACGATTTTGAGCAAAAATGGTTGTCAGCTTGTCTTACTAAGTATACCTTTTTAGTATTTAATGATATTGTTCATTATTTGTTTTACTATTTGTATTACGGTGGGTTGATTTTATTTTTCTTATTATATTTATTTAATAGTACCTATAGGTATGTATACATTATGTATTTATATGATTAATTATTGTAATTCACTCTTAAGTCATTGACAAATTATTGTTTAACGCAGGGGTGTCCAATCAGAGGCGCACGGTAGGGTTTAATGTGGCTATAACAAATAATTATGAGAAAAAAATTATATTAAGAATATAAAACTCCAAAAAATCCCTAAAATATTAGTTTACGACTTTCACATAAAATACAATTTAAAATGTCATATTAGTTTTTTTGTTATTTGAAAAAAAAAATTGTTTTCAAGTATAAATAAAATAAATGCATATTTTTTCCTTGTAATTATAAATAATATGTGTTATCACATTGTAAGTGGTGGCCCATGCCAACTTTTACTCGCTTAATGTAGCCCAGCCTTCACAAAAGGTTGGACACCACTTGTTTAACGGTCTGAATAGATTATTGTGGCGTAAATAGGCAATAGCTTATATTTAATCTAAATATACTACAAATACAATTATAATAATTTACCAAAAAGTTTCTAATCAAAGTATACATTTTTTTTTTAAATTACTAAAATCGTTATTCTTAATAATAATCGTGGGCTCAGAACTAAATAGATTAAATGGATTTTTTTTTTTAAATTCACTTTTTGATACACGCATGTTTAATGATCTATAATTTAAGCTCACATCCAACTTTGTATGGGTCCTTTATTTAAAAAGTTATCCAGAACTGCTGCAGAACATTGACTGCTAAGTCAATCCAATTAAATCATTTGTTATTTTTTTTTTTTTTTTTTATTGATCGTGAAGTCCGGCAACTAGTCATTAGCTGTTTGTTTTTGTTTGTAGGGGAAGGAACTGTATGTGTAACACGTGTGTGTAGTTTTTGGCAGATTTTTTTAGAGGGCATCCGTGGGTATCTGCCATGCCCGGGTCGGAGATGGTGGCACATCTCTCCGGACACCATGACTTGCTCGAAGAAAAATGCCACCCGTGAACCGAGGTTTGAACCAGTGTCGGTGTGCGTCACAACCGACGCATTAGTCTGCTCGGCCACTCCGTCCCCCCATTTTTTATTTAATAGCAATCTAAATAGCACATTTTGGTTCTTAACAATAGTGTTGAAACTAAAAGGTTCTACATGATAAAATAAATTAGTGATAACCAAAAAGTACTATCTCATATAATTTTATCAAGCATACAATAATAATATATAAACTTCTATAAAAAAAAAATTGTAAATTATAATTTAAGTAGGCACGGGCGTACTTCGAACAAATTTTGAGGAGGGGTGAAGGGGGTGTTACTACCATACAACTTTAATCGTTAATTATTTATAAGATTATATAATCTGAGAAAACTATGCAGGGTGATGGTTGAACCCTTAAGTCCCTCCCCGGGTACAGTCTCGTAAATAGGTATCTATTTAAATGGAAATCCAATGCCACATTATTTATTATTTTGAGGTTGGTAATGTCTGAGTAAAAATATACATTTAATTCAGAACGAAAAAGTTCTAATTAAGTGAACAAAATAATATTATTTATTAACCACCAAAATGTTCTATCTGAAGAACATTTTGTTTGTTATAGAAAATTGTTTAAATTATTGTTTTTTTTTTTTTAATTTGATTTTAATAAAACTGATTGGTATGGTTAATGAAGAACAACTTTGTTAATTTTTAGATCTAAAAATCATTAAAAATCACGAAAAAAGATAATACAGTTTCAAGTTTAAAATTGCTCTCCTGAAAAATTTGATATTTTGAGATAGCACCTTTTGGTTCTGAGCCCACGCAGTTTGTTGAATTAATAACTAATTTTGTCCAAATTTGAACTTTAAATGTCTATAAAAATAAAAAAATAATGTACTCATCTATATTTTTTATTTTTTGGTTACAGTGTTTAATGTATAATGGACCTTGTATAAAGTTTTCAAGAGTAGCTTGGCGTGGCGCCTTGGCTGAAATCAGTCACGCAACGTGACTAAGAGTAAATAGCGGCCGCTACCACTAGGTCCTGGATGGGTGACCACCTGGTTTTGTAGTACGCATAAACTTTGCCACACATACACGTGTTTTCAATCGTACCAACAGTTCCAACCTTACTGTATCAACCCTACCAACTTACAGGCTAATGACCTCGGCTGTTGAATACTATAAACCAATAATAAAAAAAAAGTTTTCAAGAGTTGCCAATAAAATTTGAACATTTAACACATTTTTATCTATAGAAGTAATTTGCAAATATTTGAGATTTTCAAGACTTCGACGAGTATTGTCAAAATGTGAACTCTAGATGCCTGTAAATTAAAATTGGGCTTATATGTATCTTTAATTATTTTGAATAGTTTTAATGTCGCTTATAAAGAACCTTATATTAAATGTTTTTGACCAAGTGAAATTTTTTTATGGATATTTATAGAAAAATCAAAAAACAATGTTAAATGTGGAAAAAATTGTCAAAATTACGTTCAAAATTTAAAATTACTATAGTTAAAGTCATAGTATAATAAATAATAATTTATACAGATAATATATTTTATACGTCAACAGTTATAGAAAATTATTCGGTTTCTGTCCATAAAAATTTAAAATGTTGTATCTATTAAAGAAATATAAAACCTATAAGACCACAATGATAAAAAGTACTTATTTAAACATTTAATTATATAACTTATACTCGTAATTTACTTCACGCAGTTTATTCCAAGTTATTCAAAAATACGAAAATTATCCAGGAAAACAAAATATTAGGTGTAGCCGTCGTCGAGGGTCACGTGTGCGCGACTTAATCATAGTACACATGTATATCATACATTTTTGTCATGTAATTACTTATTATGTTCTTTTTGTTTTTTGTTTTGTCTCCGTCAAACAACGGGAAAACCACCGACTCGTTTACATTCCGTTCGGTGTGCCGTCTTCGTAACGGTGTTTAGTTTTTCGCTGATTCCGGGAAAGCCGGCGGAGGAGGAGACGCGAAGGCGCGCGTCTGGCGATGGAAATCCTCGCGCACAATACAAACAATGTAATAATTCTTTGGGCAAGTCACCCCCGTTCCGGTGCCATGGAGGAAGCGTTGAATCTGGCAAATAAAAGCGAACTGGGGCCACTGAAACAACTCGGGAATGGTAATGTGCGAGCTTTTGACGAGAACATTAAAATATATTCGCGCATTCACACACAACGTTTCCGGAGATATCTGCAGTCGTGCGAATGTATATTATATAATAATATGTATACTACTATAGGTGTATATATATATATGTATGTAATGATTTATACATCGCGCAACGTGTTGGGGTCCAAAATGTATACAGGGCGATTTACCAAACATACTCGCCCCTATTTTGTCCTCTAATTATGCGGTGATTTAAGTTATGATTTTTATATACTATATATATTCAAATATAGATATACGACTTAAAGACCAATTTGTTGAGTATTTAAAGTTTTTATGCTGTTCAAGGAGTATTCTTCAGTGACGATACAAACTGTCATTTTTTTTTGCATATGAAAACCTTATTTACGTTTTTACAATAAGTTGATACCCAGTATGATAATTTTATGAAAATGTTGATGCTAAAACCTATCTAAATAAAATTATAATATATTAGCGGACACGAGTATACCCCTTTTATTAAGTAGGCTACCTACACTGTAATGGATGTGTTATAATATTTTAACTTGACGATAAATTTTGGCACGCTAAAATAGATTATTATCCGAGACTATGGGTCTCAAACTTCAAGTATCTCGAAGTTTCAGTCTGTCTAATTTTTTTTCAGTACCGATTATTAAGAGGATGATACCCATGCATTTGTTGTCTCCGTCTTACACACGTACGACATAGCAAATTTTCGTTCACTAGTTTCAATAGTGTGCTGTTAGTTTTGATATTAGAGTGATTTGACTTATTATCGATTTCTTAGGTAATAACATTATCTGTGCTTAAGTGTTGGTTTTTATTGGATATTTTAATTTTCAAGGGAGATGCGAGAATTTTTATTTTTCGATATTTCATATATCCATATCTTGCTTGAAAATGAAAATTTCGAAAAATCGGCAACGCTCAATCACAGATTTCTTACCTAAAAGTTTTATAATAGGTCAATTCACGCTAGTATCAAAACTAACAGCACATTATTGAAACTAGTGAATGACAATTTACTATGACGTGCGTGTGCTTAAATTTTTCTATAAGTGATCTGATACCCACCTCATATTATAATTCACTAACTTGAAAGTATGACAGATTACATAAAGTAGGTAGGTATATACAATGTTCAAGCGATATAATACATGCTAAACGACAGGGCTAATATAACACTGTTGCCAGCTGTTATATATCATTGATATATAATTGTATTTATGCTTAACGTTCAATGTTTTTCTGTACTTAATATTTTAGTTAATTTTATATACCACCTACTAGTAATAAACAAAAACAAAAAATTCTATGAATGTACAAAATCTATCGTGATTTTCTACATAATATATAGAAACAAATATGTGCCTATACAATAAGTAATTACTAATTACATACAGTTTATAGCTAATAGATAAGTCAATATCAATGTATAGAACTATGTGTGAATAGCTCTAAATAGGTTTGAATATTTATAAAACTAAATTGTGAATTGAAAATAATAATAAACACCAATACGAGAATTTCACGTTTCTGAGATAATTTTATTTTCCTACATAATAACTCAAATCATTAGAGAAAAAATCATTAAGATTCGTTTAAATATCCAATATCACCATAATTTAAACTTCAAACTCTCATAAAAAATGTAAGTATAAGAATTTACGCTTACCTTTTTTTTTCAAATTCTAGGAAGTAATAAAAACTTATGAGGAATCTTATAATATTAAACTTTCAAGTATATTTTTAAACCTAAGGTTTTAATATTTGAAAAGGTGGGTAAATGGCATAGGCGCAAATTGACTACATTTTTTGAGTGAACTCAAGCCCCTCACCCCATAGGTCATATTGCTCAGTACCACAGAATATACAAATTAGTACTCATTACTAGATTTTGAACTGGGGGGGACTTGACCGATATTTGAGAGGACTAAGTCTCCCCAAGCCCCCCCCCCATATTTGCGCCAACGGCAAATGGTTGTTACTCTGCTATACAATAGGCTAGAAATGGGTCACTGTAACGGATTGTGTTAAATTTGAATTCCATGATAATATAATATCGAGAGAAAGAAAAATGATTCTGAGCGAAGACGGTCAGTCAGCCTATGATATTCCAAGCATATTTTATGATATCATTTTGAGTAAAGTAATTTATACTTAAACTATTTACGTGGAATTTTGTTTTAAGTTTTTAATCCTTAGCCATAAAAGTTGAACATTTTATAAATTTTTAACTACAACTTAATAACTTGTAAATTTTCAATTTGATAAATTACGTCAAAATTTGAACTTTAAACGATTATATAAAAAAAAACGTGCTCATGTATTTTAATATTTTTCATCTGCTATTGCAATAATATACCAGGAGCCTTATATTCATTTTTCACGCTTTTTTACTCAACAAATAACATTTTATTGATATTTATGAAAAAAAAAACTAAAAAAATTTAAATTTGGAATTGTCTACAAACAGCTCAAAACAAGTCAAAATATTTTCAAAATTGAAATTATAAAAATTCAGTAAAATTTTTACGTATTTATAGTTATTTGTTTTTGAATACAACGAATGCTATAAAAATATGAACTTCAAACACTCATAAAAATTTAATTTTACTTTCATGTAGACATTTTTTTTTTTTTTGATAAAAGTAGACATCTTATGAAGAATCTTGTTTTACATTTACAAATCTTTGATTTAAAAATAACATTTTATGAATTTCTTACTCAAAATAATTTTCATATTTTCGTGATTTTTACGCGTTTTGTCGAAATTTTAACTTTAAATGCTTATAAAAAAAAATGTATTTTATAATTTATTTAATAATTGGTGAAAATTTTAAGTTTCTACAGAAATCCAATTTTTAATGATTAAATAGAAAACCTTCCCAAAGTTCTATAACTAAATCTAATTTAATAAACCTCAATCTACGTTAAATATTAAAGCGTTGTTCCTAGTTTTTTTTTTTTAAATAAACAAGTAAAACGAGTTAAATCTATTTCGTTGAAAATGATGCACGATCAAATAATTTAAATTTTTTTTTATCCAATAACAATATATAATATTAACAAATTCCATATATGAATATAACTTTTTGTAAAAATTGCATTATTTTCACAATAGTTTTTCGGTAATTTTTTTGGAATTTACAGAAAAACTGCTATGATATTCCATAAATGACTTTTGTAAGGTACCATTAGTGTCTAATATAAATTTATACAGAGGGTATATACGATGCTTCAAACCCTCCTACCCTTAAAAATGATGATCGAAAAAAAACACATTATTGTAAAATGTATTACTGTTGTAAGTCCAAAAAACCTTGATAAATTTGTAGTCTACGTATAAATGTGTAGAGAGTTTAAAAAAATATTTCCAATCTTAGACTGTATTTCTTATTAGGTATTTTAGTCAATTTATGTGTAGTATTTTTCCATTAAGTATATTTACATAAAATTATAGATACGAGGAGAATATGTAAAGTCATTTTTGCATTTTAATTCGACTTCTTCAATTTATTTATGCAAATCACATGAAGTTTATTCATTATATTTTAAGATTTTTCATTTTAGCTGATAATATGACATTTTTAAAGTATGTTAATAAAAAGTCGAGTGAACAAATTATTTCAATAAAACATATTTTTATTTGCTTAAGAATTCTATTAAAATCACAATTCATAATTATCTATACGTCTTGTCAATGCATTATTAGTTCAAATCATATGATTTGAAATTGTCAATATTTTTTATTTTTCTCGAAAAGAATCTTTGCATTATATCCAGCGATCCGAATGTCAAGTTAGTAATTTAAAATTTATTTTACAATAAACGACCGTTTAATATTATTTTAATGTGAATTTATTATTTTGTTATATTATGTTGATATACCTACGTCATATATTACAATAATATAATTATAACTTAGTTGCGTTTTAGTTTTCTCATATATTATTTATTCATGATCTTACAAAAGTTTTTTATTCAATTTGTTCTACAGTATAAATGTAAAATAATGTTGGTAAATCTTATCATCATTAGGTACCTAATATTCTTTTTTGATCTGAGTAGGTAACACAATTTATTATTATTTATAACTTATCATTTTGAAAAAAAAAAATGATTATTAGAAATATAATGAAATGTTTTAAGTTATTATTTATGTATAAGTATAGATATTTTTATGCATAAAAAAATTAATAAAATATATCATGGAACTCACGTTACCTGGTCCCAACTTCTATTACTAGTATATTATTTACATCTACTTAAAATATTATTTTATTGTTATAGCTGTTATATTTATCATCATTTCTGTAATGAGTATATTATTATCTATAGTATTATCTTTGCCATTGTATTTTTGAATAGTCTTTCATCATTTATATACTTATAAATAAATAAATAACAATATGATTATATGAAGTAATGACAAATATTTTTATTTTTTATTAAACTTGAACCCGGCAACTGTGCCCCATTAAACTAAATAGATGGAATGCATATTATGTATAATTCTCATATATGTAAAATGAGACCATACGAGAGCCGCCATATGCATTCCGATTTGATTTTTAACATTAATATTATGACATTCAATTAAGTTTTTGCACATGCAATTTTATAGAATATTTTTGAATCTGATCAGTTAAAGTAAGTACTTACACATTTTTAGACATAATATATTGTATTAATAAATAATTACAACATATTATTATTGCACCATATTGAAACATAGAAAATCCGGCTCGGCGCGGCGCAGTGGCTGAAATTAATCACGCGACGTGATTGAGAGTAAGCAACGGCCGCTGCCACTAGTTCTCGGATGGGTGTCCACTCAGGTTTGTAGTGCGCAAAAACCATGCCACACATACACGTGTTACTAATCGGTCGTACCAACCGTCCTAACCCTACCAACCTACAAGCTAACGAACTCGGTACGCAAAGCCTTAAACCTATAACAATAAAAAAAAAACAGTGTAAAATCGCATGTTATGACGAGAAATATTCTAGTCATACAACTAGATAAGATCTCATTAGTAAGTAAATTAATTAAGCTAGGCGCTAGTACGTAAACATAATCACATGCAAGCAGTAAGCATAAGTAAAATCACAAGCAACTATTAGAAATATCCACTCGTTGAGGCGTTTGAGATGACGATTTACAAGGGTTGTAAATATATTATAATATGGTGATGCACGAGTACGACTGCAGTTAAAAACAGCTGCAGTTCATCTAAATTTCACCAAGCCGAGAGACATCTCATCATACAAGTTTATTTAAAGAAAACAGAAATGTACACAATTAAAATTGGATTGTATTAAACTGACACCTGCAAAAATATATCCATGATTCAATGTTTTTCGGTAAGACTAATGCGTATAGTTTTAAATGCTTAAATTATGCATAAACATTTTTATCTACATTTACAAGAACAGTCGAACAGCTTCAACCGTTAATTTCAGGGTGGACCAATGTCCAATACCTTAAAAATGTAGGCTTGTTGTACTAAATGCGACGATTTCCAAATTATTGAAATTGTTGACAGTTGCCTAATATACTCTGGTGTGGTTGGGTGATATTTAAAATTGAAATTATACAGGTGGTGTAGGTATACATGATTTAATCACGATATACTGAAATATTGATCTCGACGCTCTTCAACATTTTACAACATTGAGACACTTTTATTAACGTATTTTATTTGGTAGTACGCGTCTTATTAGTGCCTTTTCACTGTGGATTTGCTAGTTCCAATATTACAAGAGAATTGAATCGACAAAGCCACTCCAACAAACCTTTTAATCGTTGACCTGGCATCTTACAATCGTCAATAAGCTCTCCGATGTTTGAAATTGTAATGGTCCAGTAGTGTAATGCTCTACTATATCAAAATAAAATAAACCTAGCAATGATAAATCAAGTCTGTTGAATATATATTTCAGTTGCCAGTTTATTCACATTGAATAGCGAGATTTAAATATTTAAATTATATTGTGCTTTGTCACTTTATACTCGTGGAATAGTGTTAATGCATAATTACTTATACAAATATTCGTTTCAAATTAAAATACTGATTACATATTACAGTCAATATATAACAACGAATAAAATAAAATAAATTTTGGATGACTAGGTAGGAAAACCGTTAATCAAGTACTGTGTTTTGCCACAGTATTGCTTTTTGATTTTCTTCTACAGAGGCGTGTCCAAGATAAAAATTCATGACAGACCTAGTTATTATAAAAATTTTAAAAACGTACACAATTTTTAAGGAAATTTTTAGTAGGTATATTTTCTAAAATGTTCAGTTAATCTTAATTTAAACTAATAACTAATATTTATGTTATATTTTTTCATATTCATCATATTTTAATATATTTGTTCAGTATGTAATAAAATATACAATTTTTTATTTAAAAATATTTATTTTAAAATGCATACTTTGGATATATTACTAAGGTTCAAAATCAGGGTAGGCTCGGGCTTATACATTTTATATTACATTTTAGAGAAAAACAATTGTCAAGGAAATAATATTACTACATTATGGAAACTCAGTATCCAGGGACACGTCAGAACTATTTAATGCAGTTTATATAATATTATACGTTTACCACAAATTTATTAATTACTAAGAAAATGCTCATTAGTGGCTTATATACCAAGTGAATGCTTTATTATATTTTTTTATACTTACAATAGTACCTATACTTTTGAAATTTTAACCGTAGTGTATAGAATACCTATTATAATATTATCCTCGTTGTGTCCGTCTGCATCTATATTATTAAAGTATATAATTATTTCTATAGGTACCCATATTTTAACCTAGATATCATTGACAATAAATACGATACAGCCCGTAATATAATAAAATTAGTAAAAAGTATGCCCTCATAATTTGTAAATTATTTTTTTGATAACTATTGAACCATAATTTGAATCAGCTGTGAAACGAACATTTTAAAATTGATTATATTATAATATATAGTAGTATGCACTCATTTAAACTAACGAACTCTTACAATATGGTTCAGTGACTGAAAATACACTTATCCCAGGCATTTGCGACACTTCAGAATATTTTTTTGAAAAATGAATAATTCATGAAAATTGTATAGAACAGTTAACCAAAATGTGTTCTTAATATATCATTTTCAGTCAGTTAGAACTATTCGGAGTCTAATGTGTGATTTCTTGCAAATAACATATAGTTAAACAAAAGAGAATATGTCGTAATGTTAAAACCAAAACAATATATTAGGTATACCTATGTCATAATATGTGTACTTTTATTTATTTATTCATTTAGTTAATTATATATTTTTTGTTGATAAATTTACAATAATCAATATTAATTTGTATATCTTATAATCTTACACAATTAACATTATCAATATTATGAAACAGTACCTACTTATATTTTAGTAAGCACTAATTAATTTTATCATGTTGGTAGAATAATCTTTCAGATTTAAAACAACTACAGTTATAAAAACCTAGAAGTCCTATTTAGGTCGTAATAATTAAAAAACAAACGTATGAGTTGTATTAATTTAGCACAAATTATTCTGAATAACTATATAATGGTTATTTAGGAGCTTAAATTATAGATCATTCATAATTAAACCTATGTATAAAAAAGTGGATCAAAAAAAAATTATTTAGTATTATTGGTTTTGATCTCAGGAATTGTTATGATTAAATATTTTGAGCATGATATATTACGTTTACAATTTGTAATAACTTATTTTAGTTTTATTAATCTTAAACTATTAGAATATTGATAGTAATTATTAGAATACACAATAAAAATAATACAGTTATGATATTTAAAAGGTGTTTTAATTCACCTAACACGTTAAGTTAAATTTATGTTTATAATATATTAAATTTATTTAATCTTAATTTTCATCGAGTTTCCTAAAAGGTCTTTTTCGACCGTATAAATACTAAAACACATTATTCTGATCAAATTTAAAGTGATCGATTAACATCTGTTTTAGTCTAGTTTTATAATGCCTATATAGCTTTTGTCAACCTACTCCAATACAGTGAGTCACAAAAAGTCATCTGCGTCTCTTCTATCACTCGTAACTCGTAAGTCGTAATCATTGACGTAACGTTTTTACTACATGGAAACCATTTTTTCCATCGATACGTAATCATCGGTCGACGTGTAATAGGTTGAAGATTATACGATTCATCTGTCAGGTACTGTAGAGTGATCGTTTATTATTATTTTTTTGTCCATTCGTATCCAATTTATAAAATGCTTTCGTTTTTGTACTGTACTAAAGATCATTAACACTAATGACTCCCGGTAAAACGAATAATCATACTATAAATATTAGACATGGTGCATAAAATATGTAATAAATTCATGAATTGATCTAACAACTTTTGAATCTCAATAATTTTAGTATAAAATGAAGAGCTAATATTCATTAATAGCACAGTTATCTACACCATAGTTACACCTGACGTAATACCGTGTCACTTGTAGTATTTTTGGTAGGTATGAGAACTCTAGAAATTAAATATTTAGAAATTACTGGACAATATTATATTTACTGTCCACCATCCCCTCGCGGTCTGAGATTTACTTTGGCTTGGTAGCTCTGTTGTTGTTCGTCACTTCGTGTGACCGCCACCCGATTTGGTGTTCCTGTGTGCGCTGACTCCACATCGTTTGGTCTTTTAAACAGCATCTAAGTATTTGTTGTATAAAATGTTTTGTTTATTTTATGATCACGAGGTTATCAATCATATCATACATTTTTCTACATTTTAGGAATCTACTTTGTTTTTCTGATAGTGTTTTTTTATTGTTCCTGGACCCATTTAACGGGTTTAGACTATTTTTCCCTAGTACTTATAGATTATATGATTTTATTGTATAATTTTGTCGAGTGTTTACCTTTGCTTTAGAATATCTATTATATTTATCTTTCTTCTATTATTCAGGGTTGTTACCACTTTTCCATACTAATAAATATTTGAAAATAGTCAGCAAATGTTTTTTTTTTTGGTTAGGTTAGGTGATTGTAATAAGAACAAACGATAACCATCGATTATATACATTATATAACTAGGTATTAAAATTAGTATACATATTATTATATAGTGTGTATATAATATATTTATATTTTAATGTATTTAGTCAACTTCCAAGCCTTTAAAAAGTTATTTTTAAGTTAAAAATATGTTTCCGCTTTGTGCTTATTCATTATACCATAGGTATAATAATAGAATACAAATAATAATAATGGCTCCAGCGGTTAGGTTACTTACCTTTACCTATATATTGTATATAAACAGCATCAGCTTTAGTTTTCTACTCAATGTCAGTGTGTTACTAATTCTTAATAAACAGTACCACCATCCAGTCCCTCACATAGCCAAAAATAAGCGCTGCAAAATTAACATATTACTTTTTTTCACGAAAAAATATAATAGTAATAGATCACCTTTCACTATAGTGTAGAGATAAGTAAAAAAGTAAGAACCATTAATGGGCAGACACAAAGGCAGTACAAAACTCAACTGATACAGGTATCGTTAAAGATTGTTCGTTATTTTCCCTCATAAATTTTAGAAAAAACAAATTAAATTTAAGAAATCTCGTACGTCTAAAGTCGTCAGCTTTTACAAGTTTTAGCATTCACCCGTAGTAAAACGCTACCTTCGTACGGTTTAGTGTTATAAATGACTTGTGTTGCTTATATTGTTGACGTTAGCATATAAATATTTATTATTTTTTTTTATTACTTATTTTAATAATGTTGCAAGGGGATATTTGGTGTAGAATGTAGATGTATGTACATATATCTGGAAAATTCCTATTTATATTAATTTATGTTTATTTACATTAGAAAACCTTGACATACCTAGGTGTTTGATGTACTTTAATACAACAAAGAAGTAAATGTAATTTAATCAACATTCTCCCATTATATGTGATTGAAGTCGTTGCATTTGTTACGAGTTTGAACTCTAGAAATCAAATGTACTCATGTATCTACTAAAATTGATTAGCATTTTCAGGGGGCTGAAATGTCCATAATATTGAGGACTAGATATAATATTATAACGTCTGGTGATTAATTATCCTAATTTCAATAACCATTATAACCAAAATAAATATAAGTTTACAATAGTATTTTATAAACTATGTGTTATGAAAATTGAAAAATATCATTTAATCACTCGCCACAACTTCTATGTTACCACGGACTAAATTTTCATTAAAATATTGAATTTAATATAATATTATCCTAACACATACTTCACAGAATAGCCTAGTACCAATATTAGGGGCCCATTCCATATTCAGCGCCCTGCTCACATAATCTAAAAATCTGATTCAACGAATGAACATTGTCCTTGTTACAAGGGTAATCATAAGGGGAGGCAATAAGTAATGACAAGTACATTACGATGGTGAGAGTAAATTTAAAACCAGTTTTGAATGGGAAGAAAATAAAGTTTAATAAGACAAGTGTAATGTTATTGAATATATAATCCAACAGTAAATGATCAATACTCATCAAAAATCTAAATTATTTATTTATATATTTACTACGAAATTAATTCTAATTTGAATTTTATACTATTTTTAGAATTACCTATACATTTATTATAAATCTATATTTTCTACTACAACAATTGTAGATGTTGAAGAAGTAAAACTAGGTATTGAAAGAAAAATCAATAAATCAAGCTTAAAAATAAACACATTTTAATTCCCGATAAAAAGTGTTAAAAAATGAATAGAGAAGAAAATTGCTTGTCACTGGAAATTTATTCTATCTCAGATTTAATATAAGGTAATCTGGTCCAGTGAAAGGATTACTGCTGACCGGGCTTTATGCGACATTCTTCCGAGCGAACAGCTATGGAAGCGTCGGATAGAATAAAAAACGACATGGGCATTAGGTGTGAATGGCAGCCAGAGATATATCGGTTCGAAATTGAGAATAAATGGAATAGAATTGAAGGCTTCGTAGTTTTCCAATTTGAAAAAGACGAGTGATAGGAGAGAGAAAAAACAACACCTATAGGTACTCAAAAACAAAATAAAATAAAAATATATAAAAATAAACCACTGCTGTTTGTTTACCATATAATTTATTGACGTCGATCAATACAAACATCTCAAGAGGAATGAAGTCTGGTTGATTTTACGCAATATAAATGAAAACCACCTTTTTAGGGAGAAAAAAAAATTAATGGCACGCATTTTTTGGGATTTATTTATTTATTTTAAAATAAATAAACTATCATATGATGTCGTAAAACAAATTGCACAGAGAGATTATATGTCATGATTGTATCTCACGTTTTTGTCACCACACACAAATAGATAACTAATTTTACGCAATTGAATTTATTAAAAGGCATTTTATTCTTATCCTCAATATCTATGATTAGGTCTCAAAGATCATTCACGCGTAAATTAAAAATATTTTTATCTGAAACACAATAACTGCTTACGTATTCATGTTTTCATTAATAATATATTGGAGTGTAAAATGCAGTGGGTACCAATTTTTAATACATTTTAAATTCTGAGCGAAGCAATGAATTATTGGTTTTACAGTGATGTGATTTTTTTTTTTAGTTGGTGCCTGACATCACCTTTTGGAGCTGTAAAAATTTAATCTTTAATATTGAGGGTGGTTTCTGGTATAATATCAGATCTAGTTGGTATTTTGGCGAATCAAAAGTAAAATATTCCAAGTACTTTACAAAATAACCTGGAAAAAAAAAACAAAAAATTTGGTAAATCTGGAAATAGTTCACAAAATAAATCCATACTTCGTCAAAACAGAATTGTTTTTTTTTTGTAGTTCAAAAATTATTTACCATAATCAAATTGTTAACCAAATTGTTGAATCAATATTCCCTAAATATCATGTAATTTAAAAAAAAATTATTGATAAAAATGTTTACAGAGGTCAAAAACTTTAAAAACATAATACATGGTTCCTTATAAGCGTATTTTACAATATTCTAAAAACATTGACTTTTTTGATATTTTTTTTATCGACATATGTGGTCTTAACTATGAAAACATTGTATGACTTATCTAATCAAAAAATAATGATTTCTTCTCTTTGTTACTTTTTTAGCGGTACTTTATTATATTGAAATTTGTCAGTGTTTTGAATATTTCAACTTATTTTTAAATTTATTTTTAGTAATTTATTATCACTGCGAGTATTATACTATTATGAATGTATTAAGCGTTTCTAATCCGATACTTAAAAATACTGAATAGTTGCACTGATTTCAGTTTAAACTTTATACTGCACTGTGGTAAAATAAATTGTACCTACGTAGTACATTTGAAAACTGTTATTGTTTTTTTTTTTTTTTATCGGATAACTACAACTATAAAATGGTTTTGAATTTTCAAGTGATCACAAAACTGAAATTTATGGGTAAAAGTTTTCAACAAAATATTAAATATTGTATAACCGTTAAATAAAACCGGCAATCAATAAAAAACCAGAATTTTTATCATTAAATGATTTAGTGTACTATGAAATATACATAATTCTTTCAAGTATTCAAAATCGTACATTATAATATTATACATTTATACTTCAATAGATTTTGATTTGGTAAGCTACAAGTAAATTGAGTGCTTTTATGATGGCGTCATGTAAAGCTGTTAAAATATCCATCGGCAAGTTTTAAAGCGCTTCGCGTTAATCTGGTTAATACTGCTAAAAGTTCTCAGTCATAAAAGCTAAGGTAGGCAGGTTGGTAAGTAGCTGTTAGTTTGTTGTCCTGGTGTACACACAATAAGATGTATATTCGGTCATTTAACCTCCGTTCACCGCCACCACGTGCACCACCATGCCACCGTAATGTCCCGGTACAGATGCAAATTTGAATTGCAAATCTGAACGATGCCGAGCAAATTGCAATTTTGTAACAACACCGTGTCTCGTTGGTATATTAGCGAGCGAGATTGCATTGTCTTGTGCACGCCAACAGTCGAATTTAATAATACATCCCATGTAAAACAATTGGTGTAAGACGGAGGCGAGAACAGAGAAAATCAGGTTTCCGGATATACATAATGTTATTACTTATTAATATTTAATATGATAATATGTTATTAGGTATAGTCTTCCACGAAGCGTACCTATATTGTGTATTAAATAATTTACAAATACAAAATATTTTCAGTCACGCGACCTTCGACTTAAACCATTATAATTTATGTCGATAACACGTATTTTTTCAGTTTATTTTCGTGATCGATAATATATAATATTTTAATATGTGGGCCATAAGGGCATAAGGGCCTATCAAATTACAATAATATAGTTTATTGGTTTTCATAAAAAAAATTTAATTTAAAAAAAAAAAATCATTATTGGTGACTGTATTAACGTGACTTAACGTTCCAAACTAAGAAGCCAAATACTAAAGTAAAAATGTATGGTATTAAAAGTAGTAATGGGTATTTGTATCAGCCAATGAGCTTAACAATATGTAAAGTTTGAAAATTATAAAAATGATTAGCGGTTTATTTTCATTTTACCTATTATAGGTACTTAAATACAACGGGTTTTAGACAGACGTCTGTGTAGAAACTAGAAATCTAGAAATCTAGAAATTTAAAAGGGGGTTTCCATTTTTTGCTTTTTGCCAAAGCAGTTAATTTCCGAAAGTGAGGCCGTTCAGACCGCTTTAACGATACAAGTTTTCAGCGATCTACGTGAAAATCGTCGGATGGCGGTCGACAGTAACGATCACAAGAGTTCAAAGGCTCGAAGACTATGTGAATCGATGCCCGATATGGCATTCCTTACAAATGTCGGAGTCGATTCATCTGATGCAATGCTGCGTCCACGGAAATTACCGTTTTGCCGGATTCACCGTATGCGGAAACAACTAACAGTGCAATAATGACAGCCGTTGCCTCAGAACTTGTCGACATCGACACGATGTTGTCCGTTTCGCCAACTTATCCATTGGTTAAGCCAGTCGAATCTGACGCACAACAGTTTAGTTCAAAACAGAACATGGCAACACAGACGATGATTTGTGATGATGGTGATGATGAGTCAAAAAATGGCTTGACAAAACCATTGGAACACGAGATGATCAGTTTACAGGAAATGGTAACCCGTTGCGGCCGTGGAGGTGCTGCAAAAATGGAAACTACAGTAACCGCCGCCAGACCTAGACGTTGCTCACTATGGATCCGTGTGAAGAGATTATTTGCTCGGCGAATGGTTTGCTGTGGTGTCAACCGTGACATATAGACCATCAAGTATAATATACAGTTTATAACGTTTTGTAAAGAGTATCTGGGCACCGGTTAGAAAGTTAGTTTAGTTTGCTCCTTCGCTCAATTTTTGGATTTCGTTTTGAAAAACAACCTGTGGATATGAATTATGTTACAACAGTTGTAATTATAGTTAATATCATGGATTATAATTTAAATATATATCTTAATCTTTTTAAACTTAACATAGTATAAAACAAAGTCCCGCAGTCCCGCTGTATTTTTGTTTATAAATGGTTACCTACTATTGGTTATAGCAGAAATAATTAGTAAAAATTGGTATTTATTATTTTATTGGTCGCCATTGGTTATCGCGCAGATCAAGTGCAAATAATTCATAAAATCGAATTTTCGCACATTGCCTACAAAGGTGGCTGAGTTGCACTTATAGCAGCTCATCGGCGTGTCGTTGCCTACACTTGATATGCTGTCGCACATTGTCCGCGACCCGACATAGTCGGATTGCCTACCAGGATGTCTGAGTGGCACTTACCGCAACGAGTTACACCCCAAAAGGAATTGAACAATCACAATTTTTTTAAGAGTTGTCATTTTTCACGGGCAACAAAGTGCGCGGGATCAGCTAGTTTATAAAAGTTAAATAATAAATACATTGACCAAATTCATAAATGAATTAATAATGCATTCGAAAACAAGTGGTTAAAATTTAAATTAGAACTAAGCTAGAAAATAGCAAGTCATTACATTATTATAAAATAATAATAGTATACTAATTATACTATTTAATCGAAGAACAAATAATATAGGGTAGGTTGTTGACTATATGTATGTCTTTTTAGATAAGGGCGCATTGATGTACCATGCAAGATGCATAAGTTTTATATCCGATAGATAAATAACCTCCATGGTTGGGATAAATAATATTGTTGTGTACAACACAACAAATTTTAATTTTAATATTGCCATGTTATAATATTTCAACTAATTTGCCAGCCTCGACTTTTCTAAATAATCCTTTCTCACAGGTCTTTCATTATGATTATGGTGTTCTGCATCTAATTTTTTTTTCTTCAAATTTTGGACAGTGATAAGTTTATTTTACTCGGTATAAATAATATGAAACACACAATCAATCATTGTTAATTGTTAATAAAGGTTTATTAAACAAATAAAGTATGATATAATTATCGGGTAAATAACTTAATAATAGATCATTTTAAAAAGTATTATATATATTTTTATATGGTTTACGTCTTTTAAGATTTTAGAAATCATCCTATCAATTTTTATGCATGTATTAAGAAAATGATTAAATAGATATTTGTTAGAAATACAAAAAATACTGTACATTTTTTAAAAATCTAATTTTTTTCATTATTCTATAAAAGTTATGAAGGTATTCATAAGATTTATTGATGTATGACATAATATAAAGACCAATTCATGTATAATAATAATCATATAATACCTATACATCAGTGTTTCATAACCTTTTTTTACTCAACACACCCTTTTAGATTTTCGAAATATCACCGTCCCCAATCTATTAAAAAAAAAAAAAAACTATTGACCTATTTTATATACTGAGCATGTATATAGTTAGTTATAATACATCTATAATATAAAATGTAAAATGTAAAATGTAAATTGTTTTATTGTTGAACATGATTAAATCATTCTATTACTTAATTAAGTACTAGACATTTTTTTACTTTTAAACTACAGTTACCTACCTACTAAAACTATAAATTATACACATATAATTTTTACATAAATGTACTACATTTGAAACACGAAAATCAAATTAAATTTGTCATTTAAACATTATATTGTACACAGTTATACATTTCATTGCAATACATCGTCACTTGGCGTGAAAATTCTCACATGTGGAAAAAACTAGTTTTTCAGGAGAGACATTTTAGTAGGTAGTTTAAAAAATCAGTATGCAATAAAAAGTGATAGAAAATATAAAAAAAATTAGTTAATTTTTAGAAATTAAATTCGACACTTATTATAAGTCATATTCTGTTTACATATTAAAAGTATATAATATTGTTATCCTATTGCTCTATGATGTGTTCGTATGAGTGAGTGTGTGTGTATGAGCTTGTGGATTTCGCTAATAATACGAGCTATTGACAATTATTGGTGGCGGCATAAATGGTCTTTGTTTTATACAGCAGGTATTATATTATTATATGGAACCTACTATTATTAAATCGATAATTTTACTATATCAATTTTATGATTGTATTTATTTTTAATCATGTTTGGCAATACTCCAGTTTAAAATGAATTGTATACATTATACAATATAATTATGAATTATAGTTATCAGATTTACATAAAATAATGATTACCTACAAATAGTGTACGAATGGAATTGCAATATTATATTGTAGGTGTAATTTTTATAGAACTTCCAAAAATGTGGATATGTACGCAGAATTTTAAATAATAATTAAACAAATAAGCAATAGATAGGTAGTTGTAACTATTGTATTACTATAAAAACTTAAACGAGATACTCAAAAATACTGAAATTAGAATACAGGTATTCCAAACACCGCGTTTGACTGAAATATTTATTTAAGCCGTAGCTAGATAGTGGATAATATAGTATTTTAGTAATACTTACCTATACATCTTAAATCAATGATAAAAATAATTGGATTTGAAAAAAATTAATATAAGTTATAATCAAAGATCAGGTAAAATCATGCACCAATGATTGTTACAATTTCATTGTTAATTGTGGTTGTCAGTAATCTGACCTTACATTATGAGGATATCTTTTAATAAAATAAAAATATTGTTTCCTTAAAGTATCACCTACATATCTAATTGCATTATTTTCTTTTAGATAACAGGGTTGCTGCTGAAATGTAATAATTTCATATAAATAAAAAAAGAAGATTTTTAATTATTCAACGGTTATAATATGATCGCATTATTATAGTTCTCTCGTAAGCTTCAGTAGACCCCCATCGTAAATTATTTCTTCAGAGTACTTATTTTTTAATTTTAATTTATGACTAATTGAAATTTTATAGTATAAAGTACATATTATTATATAAGTAGGCACATAAAGAGTATACATAGGGTGATTCAACAAGTATGTTCACTCTCATTTGTATTTTTAATTCTCGTAATCAATTTATTTTGGTTTTAAATAAAGGTACTTAAAGAATATATTTTAAAATTCTCGATATTAAAAGTATTATTTGAGAAATGTCCTGTATTCCTGTTATGATACAACCTTTTGTTTTTAAAATAAGAAGCCTTATTTTACAATAAATTATTTAGTGACTAATCTTTTTGAATATTTTGATATACCTAATTCAAATCTTTCAGTTATGTTTATACTAAGGATAATAGCCCTGAAAAATGCCTTTAACATAAGTATAAAATAGATATTACATTTGATTGTAATTATTATACTTAAATAATTTTTACAAACTTTGGAAATTGATATATTTATATTTTATACTATTGAAATGTTCAAATCACCATATTCCTTATATTATCATTTATCTCCCAAACCCATTATCATAGTATGGACCTATTATCATTAGTCCACAAAATGAAATAACTCAAAAACCACTCGTTCGAATTTTGATTATGATACGACGAAATTTTTAAATAAATTACAGTAAAAAATACGGTTCTCGATTAAAAATCAAATTATTGTATCCAGAACACACTTAATGTGCAAAACAAAAATTTCAAGAATTTGAAAATATGGTCTTTAATAGTACCTACATTTTAAAATTCCAAAATTCAGATTTTTAAAAACTAAATTATTGAAGACAAAAGGGGTTGAGAATGCTTGATGAATCACCCTGTATAAGTGCTATTTTATAGTTTTTTTTTTTTTAATGAGAGATTTGTTGGAAACAGTTTAATAAGCTTGTTAATACACCTTATCCATAACTGTAATAAGGTTATTATATTACAGAACGATTTAACTTTCAAGATTCAAGATGATACGAATGCAACAAAATAATACTATATAATGGGTTAAAGAAATTAATTTTAGATTATAATTAATAAAACGTATAACATAAATAAAATGTCTTTTAATGTAAATTATACACTTTAAATGTGCTATAGAACGATGTAATATTCACAAAATTAATTTATGGATTTATGTTAAATTAATTTTTTTTATGAAAATCTACTACAGAGATGTCTGTTGCCGTTTTAACGCTTTTACATAACAAATTTATGCAAACAAAAACTTACGTCCGTACACAATATTATTATTATACTATACCTACCTGTTATTGACCTGATGCATATATTATATATATATAATGTATTATTTCGTTGTATGGTATATGCACAGACCTGAAACAATAGAGGAGTTTATTTTAAAATGCCAGCAGCATTATAGCGTCAGTTTTGTATAATTTGAACAAATGAACATTATTGTCTTCCCTTCGGAGCAACCCTTTTGCAGTTCAAAAGGCGGTCCGCTGCCATTCACCTGCATGTCTAAGTTCGTTTTATTTACCACAAAACGAAATTGCACTGTCAATGGTATATTCTACGAGGAATAGAATAAATGCGATGGATAGTAATGCCGGAATGCAACGAAAGACATCTCCCGTTTACGGCTCATTAACCATTTTGTCTACACAACGAACCAAAAACTTGAAGCGTCGAGGGGAGAAGTTAACGGATAACAGAGATATAGCAGCTAGGTAGGCCAATACAAGGAAATCTTATCTTCATTATCGTAAATGAACGTTTTCTTTTTTTTTTGTCGTCTAAAACGTCCCTTCGATTAGTTTTTTGACAGTGGACTTCGAAAAACATCAATTGTTTTTTTGATGTATTAACGATGTGTGACATTACACTGGACATGTTTAGAACAGATGCAAAAAATACTTAGAATTATTTTTTGATATGGCCGATTTTAGATTTAATATAGGTATCATAATATTATATCCTATTTTACCTACTTATAAATTTTAAATATTATAAACGTTAGAGAGTTGAAAAAATGTTTAAAACTAGATTTGTTCCTGAAAAATATTAAGTAACAAAACATATGGCTAATAAAATAAAAATAAATTATCATTTAATGAATTAAATATTTTTCTATAAAAAAAATTCTTTATAACTATGAAGATATAAACGAATATAGTATAAAAAATTACCTTGTCGTATCCTGAATGCTATAAAATACTTTCATGGTATATATTTTCTGAATTTATTTTTCATGCTTATTGTAGAATGGATTAATAGAGTCTATATGTTAATAGCGATCCTAAATAATAAGTTAGTGACCCTCAGGTTGAGAAACACTGGTATAGACAATATATTATCACAGCTCACAGGTGATAGTTAAGTATTTTCAAGTAATATAAACATTATATTATAGTATTTTAATTTGATGTATAGGTTAGGTATCTATTCGGTATACTACACAGAATATTTTTATTTTGTGTTAGATATTACATATTAACAATAATCGTACAATTCATACAATTATTGTATGTACTATTAAAATCATAGTACATTTATTAATTTATAACATATAAGTAAATTTTAAGTAGGTAATAATGAAGTATAACTGTATGAGTAAGGATAAGTTCTACATTAGAAAAAAAAACATGAAAGTCACAGAATCGCTTATAATATAAAATAATTACTGTATTGTGTTATTAACTGAATCAATCTCTCTATCTGAGTGTTATAATAATAATTTCTTTTTCTATTTTAATAACTAGGTACCTATATTATGATATGTTATTGATTTTTTATAAATAGATTATAAGTAGTTGTATAATTTTATATTTATACAATATAATCAACAAATTTATAAAATGTCAACATCCTATCTTTTTTATTTTAATATGGCCTGTATTTTAATAACACTTTTACCAGTAGTATAATTTTTTACTTTCAATGATTTAGAGAATGTTGGAATTATGTCTATACTATGGGCACAATGTAAGGCGACGTCTTTGATGTCAATAACAATACTTCCTAAGGATCAAACTATCTCTTGTATGTGCATTCAAACAATATGTAATAGATTGAAAAGTGCATGGAACAGTATACAGATTCAAGTAACAGATTTTTTTTTTAAGAATGTCTTTATTATTTTCCCTCTGTTTTCTGATCCAGCTAGGCGACTATTGTTTTTTTTTTTTATTTTATAGAAAATTAAATATTAGTTCTATTACGTCCATACGGTTTCATTTTTGATAATTTTGTAATGTTTTACCACTCCAATATGATTTTCGAACTATACTCTTTTCAAGTCAAGAAACTTAATGGGCAGCTGACTTGTTCACGGGGACGAGCCAATTTTACACAGCAGGTATACAGATAATTGACTTGGTGGGGGACAAATGGGTGTTGCCTGATTGCGTTCCGACAAAAACTGGTCGTCGCCGACTACGTTTCTTAACTTGAACAGAGTATACACAACGTAGCAAGAAGTGTATTCAATTACAACAATATTTTTGTTTTATTTTATTTTTGTATCTAATTGTTTGTCAAATATACTGTTATATTGGTACTCCTCATAATATGATCGATGCAATTAAAGTTTTGTCAATATAGTTCCATACATGAGGTTTTATATAATATTATCAGATTAGCTGTCATTAACGTATAATACGTATTGATTATTTTAGAACAACATCTTATTTTTTTTTACTTATTTGCTTTCAAATAGGTATTGCGATTTTAAATAATATTTAAGATAAGTACATAATATCTACTACCAACGTACTTATTTATTTAAATCAATATAGTTTAACGTAAATATTGGTTTTAAGTTTTTAAAGTACTTGGGTAGTTACGTATTTATTTTAGATGGATTTGAGTTAAGTTGGTACTATTATTACTATTTTGAGTATAGATTATTTTTTGTTTATACATTTCACGTTTATAGTTAAAATTGTGTTTTTTCTGTAATAATATATTTTTTAGTGGATTAGTTCACTAATTATCTCGAGAAACACAAATGTTTTCATCTCCACTTATTAATAACTAAAATAAAAAAAGATTAACACCATCGGTTTATATGGTAGTTTAAATTTATTAAACAAAGTGGTTTAAGGTTTTAATTTAAACACTGGTCTGTGAAATATAAAAAGTGTATTGTAGTGTAATGAATAGTATTAGTTTGAATATCATGGTTTTAAAATATAATTTAATGCAAGTGATGTAAACTAATGGTGATGTATATTGTAAAAACTTGTTTGGTTTGTAGTATTTGTTTATATAGGTATCATTTTAAAAGGAGGCCAGTATTGATACTATGAAGCATAGAAAGAGCAAAGTCCAAGAATTATTGCAATCATAATTTTATTTATGAACGATACTTGGAATTTAGAGAAGGGATGGTGTAAATCTAAAACAAATAACCACCATACATGAAACATGATATTTTCACAGAATGTTTATATTGGCATTTGCTATATACCATTAGTTTCCAATTTTTATTGTTTTTTTTTCTATAAATATTAATAAAATATTTTTCGTTGGGGCAAAAAGCTTGCAAATTTAATAAAAAAACTCCTAATATATTGTTGCAGACTTGCAGTGGAAGTTGGAAAATAATTACAAATACATAATTTTTTTTTTTATAAGTATTTAAACTTCGAATTTTGACAAAAGGTGAAAAAAATCACAAAAATGTGCAAAGTATTTTAAGTTAGAAATTCATAAAAATGTTCCTTTTTAAATCTAAGATTTGAACACTTAATTCAAGAAATTTCATAAATTTGTCTACGTTTATCGAAAAAAAAATGTCTACCGGAATGTCAAATTAAATTTCACAGGAGTTCGAAGTTCAAATTTTTACAACATTTGATATTTACTCGATTTTTTATGAAGCGATTTCCTTATTTTGTTATAATTTAAAAACAAATAACTGTAGAGACTTGAAATTTATATCATAATATGTTTATTTTATCAATAATTTTTATACTTGGTAAAATTTTCAAAATATTTCGACTCGTTTTGAGCTATTTACACACATTTTCAATTTTCAATTTTTTCCGTTTTTTTTCTATAAATGCCAATACAATTTTATTTGTTGGGTTAAAAAGCGTGAAAATGTATTACAAGGCTCCTGATATATTTTTTTCAGTAGCAGTTTAAAAATATTGAAAATACATAGGCACAATTTTTTCTACAAGCAGTTAAAGTTTGAATTTTTACAGAATTAACAAATTGAAAATTGAATAATGATTTTGTAGTTGAAAATGTATAAAATGTATGAAATGTACGACTTTTATAGCTAAAGATTGAACATTTAAAACAAGATTACACGTAAGTTAGTTATTTTGTAATCAAATAATATAAAAACACGGTTTATTTTATGTTCAAATTTTGACGAAATCAGATATTTGAACGATATTAGTTTTGTGTTATATTTTAAAAATATTTTAATCGTGTTTGCTTGAAACTTCTAAAGTAGGTATATGATTATATACAAATTTTGAGATATGATAATATGTAAATAATATTAATTCAATTTGTAACAAACTATTACCATTCCCTCCCGTGAATTTTTATTCTACTACAAACTTACTGGCTACCATATATAACCTAACCGGATAATAACAATATAAATATTATAATATAAAATAATATCCTAGGCTGAAAAATCATCTCCGTTTTTCGTATAGAATAATATCACATCATTGAATTCAAATTTAGTGTCATCCCTTACACCCACTTGTAATCTACTGTACAGCAGAGCGACAAGCACTTACACGTTTTTTTTTTTTTTTTTAACTTACATTTAAGTACCAGATAAGTTTCTCTGCTCAAATATGGTGTTGAGGTATTAAGCACTGACAAATTCGTGTAATATGTCTAAATCCAGTAATCGGTAACTACAAAAACAAAATCATATTTTTTGCATATTTAAATAAATGTTCCGTCATTGTATTATACATATAAAAATATAACACTTTTAAAATGCATGATATTCTCTATAAATTATACAAGTAAGAATAAAATTATAATTTCCTGAATCATATTATAAAAAACGCTGATGACGTAAAAAAAATAAACGTAAACACTAGAAACGTGGTACTTTTTTTTTTTTTGTAAAGAGAGAAAAATCCATATTGTTTTTTTTAATAATATTTTTTTTAGTACTCTTGTGCAGCAGCTTTTTTATGATGGCAACTACAAAATTGAAGAATTTTTTTAAATTGTGACTTGAAGTTAATATTAAGAATTATTATATTTCCCAATATTTACGATCTCTTTATAATTTGAATATTTATTTTTTTTAGATTTTTAGAAGGGCGTATTAAATGGACCTTTCGGTTTTTAGTCGATATTAATTTATTCGGCAAATATTTATGACTCTAGAAAAAACCCTTATATAATATTCATACAACAATCATAGATCATGAATTAAGTATTTTTTTTTATAATATAATAATAGAAATAATGGATGAAAAACATATATCAACATTAATTGTTTTAGCTAACCATTTATATATTTCGGGTAAATTCAAAGGTTTACTGAAAATCGATTATCTAATTCAATAATTGTAAATATCTTTATATAAAAGAAACAAGTCTGAATTAAAAATAAATACACTAATAGGCCGAGAAGCAGACGTAACCATTAACAATACCTGTAGTACCAGCACCTGCAACACGAATTCCACAATAGTAATATGTTATCAGTCAATATTAAGACCACACTAACTATTTTTTATTAGTATGTCATAAATAAATAATAAATAATATGTAAATAATATAATCTACCTGTATGTCTGTGTAGTTTATATCTAAAGAAAGTTTTAAAGAATTTCAGACCGAGATCCTAATTACAATATTCTCAGTTTGTTATATTTTTATGTCGGTGACAATATTATGGCATTATTTACGATAGAGAACTCAATATTATTCATCGTGTAAATATAATTAATATTTTACTGCGGCGCGAAGTCATTGATTACTACCGCGTCTCTGTACCCACATAATATTATTGTAGTTATCTTACGATGTACCTAGCTGATATCTGTATGATGTATATGAAAGTGTGCAACGAGACGGGAGTGCCAGCCGTGGCATCGGAATGAGAAAAGTTTGTGACTACGTTCCGGAAATGAAGGACAACCGAGAGCGTAAACCGTGAAACCCTTTAAATGTCCTTAAACACCAGTGTTGTTGCAGTTATAAATTCGCGTTGAACAAATTGCCGGAAGTGAAGCAAAGTAACAGTGTATCTATACAATGTATATGCTATATATACATGGCAAAACATTCTTCAGGGCCGAGCAATCGATTTTCTTCTACCAAGCACCGCGCTCACCCCATCCCACCCCCGTCCCCTCCATCATTAACCACACCAAACCGAAAATGACCCCCTCTCCCAGTACCTACCACTATCCTTCTTATACGCGAAAACTCACACAGAAAGTGTACCTAAGGAGACACGCGCAGTATTTTTCTACACACGTGCATATATTACTATCTGCATGTGTGTGTGTGTGTAGGTGTGTGTGTGTGTGTGTGTGTGTGTAGGCGTGTGTGTGTGTGAATATATTTAGATTTTAATACAATATAGTCACGGTAAAACTCTTCTGTCCCGTGGTCCGTGTCGTGTTTGCAGCGGCACCACAGCGTGCATATTCGATCATCAGCATAAATCTAAGAAGGCCCTTGGAAAGTTTTCGTTCGAGGAAAATAAGAATTATGGTAAGAAAAAAAAAAAACTCCATCGAAACTCTTTTCGAAGTACCTACCTACCTTCTTCGTCGTCGTCGACTTCTTCTTTTTCTTCCTTCTTCTTCCAGCGTTCGTTCGTCCAAATGACAGATTTGTTATATTTCTTCGTTTCGCCGAGACGCATAAATAATATTAAATTACGTGAAACTAAACTAAGACATCAGTCACATTAATGTGTGTGTATAAGTTCACCGGGTTAAAACGGCATTAAACAAATAATATGTATTCCAGCTATTTTTCTCCGAATTTATAATGCTTTTTCTTACATGAATTAGTTTATTAAGTAGGTACCCTTATGAGTTATGAGTAATGTCTTTGCACTTTTGAAGTAGGTAAGTACTAAATTACACCCCGAACATTAAGAATTGAAAATCGGTACTAATAGATGATTATACCCATGTGCTATGTCTGTATATAATTTAAAATAAATCCTCCACTACATTGTAAAATTGTTTAATTGTATTTTAATGAATAATATACTATTTAAATATTAAACTGTGTTATTTACAAACCAAAATTTGTTTTTAAAATGTTCTAATTAATTTAAATATTAATTAATAAACTAACAATAGGTATACATTTTTATCGAAATTAAATTTGAAATTATTTAAAACCTATACCTAATTGTTGTGCTAACAGTTTCTTTAAAAAATAGGTTTCAAAAACTAAAATAATATTTAAACATATTCTCTGTATCATCATAAATTCATAATATTCATCAGTTTAATCAATTATATGAAATTATTTTATTAACGGTTTAGAGGTTTTGGTTACAAAACTCTGAAAAATGAAACCATCTCGAGTACCTACAATAATATATTATCACTATAGTATGTTGGCTTTAAGCGATTTTAAATTGCATACATAAAATTGTGACGCACTAGCGTAAAATAATAGACGTTGTTATTAATATTAATCGCTGACAAAACAGTTTAATACAACTGTTTAGCTCTGTCCGATAACAAATACTATTTCAATGTGTTTGCCAGGCAATACACAATATGGGACGGTTCACTTAATACGTAATGTGGTATATGGACGATTATCCTCTATGACGTCTATTTATTAACCACTTTCATATTTTGATGAAGGATCATAATGTTTACACTATCACATTTGTTGGTTTCCTAGTATGAATGGATCAATAATTTCTCCCTGATACAAAAATTATATTCAAAAAGCACAAACAATATGGTAATAGGTAAATATTATAATTCGACGTGTTCATCGAAAGCACCGCCTATTTAAATACAACATAATATCATTACTATACAAATAAATAACATAATAATATATGAATAATGCATTTCGTATTGGATACTATATTGACCGTTATCCTTTTTGTTGAAACAAATAACAATCGACTCGCAATCAATTTTGATGAAACCGCATTATTACACCCATTATTACATATCAATTGATTTGTGTTTAAAATATTATGCACAGGTACTTAACTATTATAATAGTAGTTTATGAGATTTTTTCATTAAGTGTATTGTTATAAAAACACGTATGGTACATAATCAGAAATAATCATAACTTTCGTAATTCAGTATATACAGTACAAAGTCTCAAAAAAATATATAATAATTTTAATACATGTATTAACTACCTACTCATATAAATAATAGGGGCTTTTTAAATTACTCTGCAGGTAAATACCTAAATTTACAATAACATAACGATAATTTAAATATGTTTTGTGACTTCGATTTATCTTTATAATAAGGAATTTACCAGATAATAATGGTTTACTAAAACAAGCAGCCTTTATAATGGTTTGGTAGGTATTTTATATCAATATTAATAGATTCAGTTGGAATTTCTGCGTTATTCTGAAAAGTTGAAAAAAATCTGCCAGCACAGCTAATTCTAAATCAGTTTGAGAATGTGATAATAATTACTTTAATATAATACTCGTGCACCTGTGGCCAACCGCATACTAAAAACACAAACCTATTCAATATGCGACGAGTATCTGATTATTAAATGAAATTTTAAACAGCCACTTAGGTAAACATAAAAATATAATACTGCGTTTTATGAATTACAATACAAATATTTACTTTTTTAAAGAACTTATATTCTTAAAATATAATTATTTCTTTCAACACAATATGTTTAATGTACATATTTTTAATAACTTGACTTAGACAAATTGTCTTGACTAGAAAAACAAACAAAATATTTGCGTTATATCTATTTATACATTAATTATATTTGATTTCAAACTGTGTACTTTATATTCACAATTCAACATCCAATACATTCAATATTTATATAATATACACAGTACAGTTATAGTAGGTCATAAATACATTATTATAGAGAATACCCTTATTTAAATACAATATAATTGTTGATACTATTATAAGTAGTTTATTTGATGAGATCAATATTTAGTTTAGATATGTGTATAAAATGGATTGGTGTCTTTCTCCCAATTAAATAGGTACTATATACAGTCTATACTCAATAAACAATGTACATTATACTTGCATACGTATAGTTGCATGATAAAATCATTATTCTTTATGTATCGATTTAATATCGATTTTCAAAGAGTTTAAATTGTTTAGCTAAATAATATTGTGTGTGTGCAAAATGAAAAATGTTAAGCTTGAATTCTCATAGTATATTGCATTGACTTTTTTTTTATACACAATATACAATGTACATAATATAATATATTTTATTATTTATATATATATATTATATCGAATTACAAACGCGTTATTGTTTGCAGTCATAATTACATAGATTGTCACATGGGTACCTACCCCGTAAAACGTTGGTCGACTACAACGCTAAACTTAAAAAACGTATGATAAATTCTAACTTCGTATTATCAAATACTTGTTTTTAATTTGATTTTTATAAATTTAATGCATTCGAAAAATATCACACTTTGGAATGTTTAACTATAAAAATGTATGCTGTCATTAAAAATATTGTTTTGTAATGACTTAAACTCATGTAAAAATAATATTTCCAAAAATATTAATACTTTAAAAAAAATATGTTCATCTTTAAAATAATGAATCACCTTATATATTACCATGTAATATTTAATATTATTTACGGGTTTATTAAAAGGAATCATATTATTTTAGCTTAAAAATATATTATTTATTAATTAAGTAAAAATAATAATGTAAGAAAATAATTTATTTCCATCCAACGAAATTCGTTGTTACGAGTACAATAAATATTAAATATATATTGAGTTATTCTTCTGAATATTATGCTGTATTTGGGATTTAAACATATTCAAATGTTATTCCACAAAGACAAGCAGAGTAGTTATTGCTGTGAACAATTATTCTACTTTTAATATGATTTAGCACAACAAGTATTCTATGCGTGTTTCTCCTAAGAATTATAGTTAACAATTTTCGTGTCCTTAATTTGTGGTAATATTATTTTATATGTAGGCACGATTTTCAAAAGAAAGTTGTATTTTTATAGAGATTTCCTTTCATTCGTTGCCCAACATTGTATCCTCAATCCTTACTACATTCCTAATCCTCAGACTTATCAGTGTTTTCTTTTTTTTATTCTGTGACAGTTGGCAGTAATTCCTAACGCAGATCCTGTCACATTTTGATATTTATGGGAATGATCAAAATGATAACATCATCATAAAGTTGTTCAATGTTTTGTGAATTGTGGTCAACCCTTTTAGACCAATACACAGTTGTAATATATATAAATAAGAGTATATTGTTTTTTTTATATTTAAAAATATTAATATTAATTAAAGCCAATGGAAAATAATTTATTACATAGAATCAAATTGATACAATTCGCTCGATCAAAAGGTTTAAAAATGGAACGTTGGTTCCTGATAAGTTATTTTTAGGGAAAATTGAAAAAAAAATGAGCGTAAATCCACAATAATTTTTTTTTGAGCGCCCTAAGTTAAAATTTTGACGAAATTCATCAAATTCACGAAATTTGGCAAATTGTTTATAGTTAAAATTCATTAACATTTTTCTATGTGTATATCTTAAGATTTGAAATTTGTATATCCCTTAATTTTTCCTACATTTAACAAAAAAAAAATTTATTAGAAATTAATTTTTTTCGATTGCTAAAATTTGACATTGGACCCATAAATTAACAAATTCTCATGCAAAAATTTCCTTATTTTTACTTTTAACAAATTTCAATTATATCATTTTCTATACATGATAAGATTTTAAAAATATTTTGACTCATTTTGAATTATTTATAGTCATTTGTAATTTGTAACCTGAAATGTTTTTATTATTTTTTTGTAAACATTTCAATTAGTTTTTTTTCGTTGAGTCAAAATGCTTGAAAATGTAATTTAAGGCTCATAACATATTGTGACGATGACATTTGAAAAATATTAAAAATGCATAGATACCATTTTACCAACATTGTATGTTCCTCATAGTTAATTATAAAATCAATTGAGAAATATTAAAGATCCATTTATCAAAATCTCGAACTTTATAAATTATTTTTTAGTTAAAAACTTATAAAATGTTCAATTTTATATCTGAGAATTAAAAATTTCAAAAAAAATGATTCTCATAGATAGTTTATACTGTAACTAAAAAATCTAAAAAAATATATAAACACAGTTATTTTTTACAAAAATTTTAGTTTAAAATGTATACAAAATCACATATTAAAACCAAGTACATATTCAAAGTAATTTTGTTGAAATTTAAAAATATTATTCGTGAGTACTTGAGACTTTTATAGTATCTTATAATATTGTATACAGTATATGAGTATACACACAACGAAATTTCCAAATGAAAATTTTTTGTTAAAAATTTATTTTACCTACTACAGTAGACAGTACTGAACAGTAAAATGAATTACATTAGTCACGATAATATCAAAAAATGTACTTTATAATATTATAGAACGAGTAAAAATAAGACCAATTAAAAATGTGGAACATAATATTATAGCCTTAAGTAAATTTGTTTAATCAAAGCTAAACAAATTAAATTGAAAATTGAAAAATGGTGTAAAAGTATGACGGATATAACGTTTAGTTTTATGTATATGATACGTTTGGTGAATTTCAAAGCAGCTGAAGAAAAGTAGATACATAAGATTAATGGTCCGGAGAGAGGGTTGATAGTGAGGCGTTCTCAGATATCGTTTACTAATATCCCGAAATAATATTTACTTGGCGTTTCATCCCATCACTGGTGGTTTTTTTTCGTACATAAAATGAACAGAAATACGAGGTAAATGGTGGGAAACCCACCACCTGAACCCTTGCAAGCGGCTATGTTCTTTAAATATTTTTACGAACGCTTAGACAGTTTTGCACAATGGTCATTGTTTAACTAATTAATGGTAACCATTTGCAGTTTACTCGGATCATTTTAATACTCGGATGTAAGTTAATAACCATAATAATATTGCTTAAAATCGAAACAGACTAATTTCCTAGACATATTTTATCATACAAATGTATAGTTGTATCACAATCTCTATAGTTGTTGGGAACATTAATTTATCCTTCGTAATTTGTGTTATTGGTACGATTTCTTGTTCTTTTTACACAATGACATTGTAGAATGTGATTATAAATAATATGATTGCACGCTTTCTGAACATATACAGTTATCAAAGATTATTTGTCATCATTAAAATATCATAGTATTATATACAGTATCTATATTAAGTTGTTAGTAGGTGCCTGACCTACCTATTCATAAATATGCATCACAATTCACAAACAATTGTTTTGTAAAATGTTTAAAAACTAATATACAACGTTGCTAAGTAAGTTTATCCGTCGGTAAATACAAAAGTAATATAATATTATAATACAATGATTGATATAACATAATGACAATAAATAAAGTCTATTAATATAATCACGCAGATTTTACGAAAATGTAAATTACAATAAACATAAACAAATATTATAATTATCAGAAGTATTGATGAGTTTCAACGTCTAAATAAACTCTAAACACAATAAAAAAAATGTATGATAAATTATTTTCTAGACATAAATGAACTGTATACAATATTTTTGAAACAATATATTTCTATAATATTTATATAACTATTTAATCAAATATGTTATATAGTTTTAAATTCAGATGGTGTATTGATTTTACAATGATGTATGTACATATAATAATAATATTAATGTGACAATATATTTTGAGTTTATACGTTTAAATTAATTTTAATTTCTATTTTTACATACTTGTCGTATCAAAGTGGAGCGATGAATGCATTCGTTTTACAATGTTAGTTTTTTTCTATCAGTCATTACTTTTCGGGGCAGTTAAAATGCATTTTCATAGTTCATATTATTTTTCATTTTCATGTTCAGAAATGGTTTTTTGTAATAAATTGGATCTAGTTGGTTTTCAAAATAATCGGTGAATAAAAAAAAAAAAATTAAGTTAAAAATCTATTTATGTTTACACAGTATTTGACCAGATCGATTTGGTTTTTTTATGTAACTAAAAACGAATAACCGTACATTTTCACAAAATAGTTAAAATAGCATTTTCTATAGGTATATTAATCAGTTTTGAAAAAAAATGTTACTTTGTTTTTACCTTTTAGCTATACATAGGCGCATTTGACATTTTAAATTTCTTTTATGATTTTTTTTCAATAAATTTCGATAAAATATTTTTTGCTTACCTAGTCGAAATGTTTTAAAATGTGATATAAGGATCTTTCATTAATTTAGTTCATACTAGACCTAAAAATTTAAAAATTATATAGGTATACTAAGTTTTTTTTTTTATACACATTTGAAGTTCAAATTTGCAATTTGATATTTGAACGAAAAATAACGATTTTAGTTATAAAATTGTAATTTAAAAATATAATTTAGAGGCAATTAAAATGTTTACCTAACTTATATTTTTTATATTTTATACACACAATGGCATTTTCCATTGCCGTGCTTATAGCATAAAAATAATTCAACCTACCATATTACCTACTAATATCTAATAGTAAAATAAAAATATTTAATAGGAATAAATTTAAATAAATATTATAAAATACACTAAGTAATATAAGCTAACGGAACGTCTTCGCTCAGTATCATTATTCTTATGCAATGATTTAACATTGAATTCAATTTTAACATGTAAATTACTTTTAAATTATGAGCTAAACTCGACACCTATTGTATATCAGAGGGTTAGACGGGATAGGTAGAATATCTACTTCCCATTTTTTATTTTTGTAGTTCATTGAATATTATTTTTAATATTATCACTATTAAAAATAATTTTTTTTAATTATAACATTTCAGTATTACCAGGCGTAATAGCTAATAATATTTCGATTGGAAAGCTCTTACACACTTTTACCTCTTACAAAAATGCAGGCACAATAAATAAGAATATGTTTATCAAACTCAATTCCCAAACTGTAGATTTGACTCATACAATCGTCACTAGCAGTACTTTCAGTAAATGAAATCTTAACATCTTGAATTATATAATGTTTGCTTTTCAGGCGGTTGATTTACTGGACTTAATCTAATTATGGGAATCACTCAAAATGATTGAATGCAGTGTTGGAAACATGTAAACAATCTATAGGGATTTTGTGTTCTACAATTTCGGTCCATTGGCTGAATATGTATTTAAATCATATTTTGTTTTAACGCCACATTTATAATGGATTTATTCAACCTATTTATTTATTTTAATTAATTTTCCGAAAACTTCGATTTTTTTTGGAAATGTATTATTTTAGTATTCTCTAATTTTGCCACATTTTCCAAGACTCTGGGAAAAAAAAACCTTTTTTTCCGAAATTTTCCAGCATTTTGATCCCTATAGGTTTGATTAATAATAAAATTGATCATTTTGTTTTTAAGAACCCATATATTTGATTAAACCTTATGTTATATTAAACCATATCTGTTTATTAAAATTATTATTATTTATTGATTCTGAGGGGAGCGATACCTATCGATTTTATAATGATGCATTCTTTTTTTTTGTGCGTGTCTGTGTACAGTTTACACGATAAATAATCGAAATAATACTTCGATTTTCAACTTCAGTATCTTGTTCGATGTTAAAATGAATCTAGTTGAGTGTTCGGGAGGTCAAAAGTAAAAAATTAGGAAAAACGGGAATTTGAGCGTTTAAAGTTGAAATTTTTACAACACTGTATATATTTTACTTTATTTCTCATGTAGCGATTTTCTTATTTTGTTGCAGTTGGAAACCGAATAACAGTAGGTATTTTAAATTTACACCATATGTTTTTTTGATCAATTCCTAAACGATTAATTTTTCAAAATATTAATTAAGACTTGTTTAGACATAATTTAAAATATTATTAGAGGGTACTTGAGACTTATAAAGTATACAATATTATAATATATAAATAATATTAATTCAACTTACCAGCTACCGTATTTATAATAATAATAATATCAAAATAATATGAAATATCCTTTGCTGACAAACCGTCTCCGCTCAGAATCGTTTTTCCTATACAATGATATTGTATCATTTAATTCAAATTTAACAACCTCCATTACAGTGACCCACTTATAACCTATTGTATAACAGAACGACATCCACTTACCCACTTTTTTGTTTCGTTTTTTTTCAGTTATTTTTATGAGTTCTGGGAATTTTTTAATATTGACTACCAAAGTATCAACTTTCTAGATTTAATTTGCTACCAGAAACCACCTTTTACTTTTAAAATTGAAGTATTTTTACTGCAGCCCCAAAAGGCAAAAAGTAACGACAGAGTGAAAAAAAAAATATCATTGTAAAATCAATACGTTTATTGTTTCCCTCAGAAATTATAATATATGCATAGGTACTATTGCATATTGTCATAAATTATTGGAAAATAAGTCAAGAACTAATAAAAAATTGAAGTTTTTTTTTGTATCATAAATAATAGTTATATTAATATTTGGTTTATCGGTTTGAATAAAAACAGAACATAGGTCTTAACTTGTGTGATTACGGGTACAAACCCCTACGAAACGTGTTTATAAATAATTATTTTGCAATTCATAATTTAAGAGTTGTCTTGCTTATTTGCTGTACAGTTAATAATTAATAAACCATATTGTGTTGAAGTATCGGGTTCTGAGCATGTGTAATTGTGTTGTCGGGAGTATTTTATTCGAAAATCTTATGGAATTTTATCGTATCTTGAATATGTATATTCGGTACTCAGTTATGGATAGAGAGGACATAGTTAATTGGATACTGTAAAAGTTGTTCAACGGCCGCTAGAGCGAGAATATAGGTAACCGCGGCTAATGTTGTCAAATTTATGGACGATCTTAGTTAGATGACGAGTATAATAAGGTTTTGGAAAACAGATTAATGGCTTTGAAGGGTTATTAATTGTTTTATATGATTGAATCATGTCACACGTTGTGTCTTAATTGCAAAATAATATAATTTCGTTAATCGATTTTATGCTGAAATGAGGATACGTGTCACGTGATATAGAACAAAACCTGACTAGGAATCTATAAATATATAAAACAAATTATGTTCTATGGACGTATTGCCTGATACACATATGATTTTTTTTAATTCCATTTTAGTTGTGGAATACGAAAAATGCCTTTTTAAAACCCTGTTGCAACTTACACATAATCAGACGCCAGATAGACTCCATGTGAGTAATATTCTAAGGATCGATAGAAAGGTAAATAAATTATAGGACGACGTACTGTAATTTATGGAAACGAATTGCAGCGATTTTAGGAGCACTCCGTCAAACGTAAAAATGATTAATATTTCACAAACGTGCAAATGATCCAAATTGTTTCCTTAGAAGGTAACATATGTTTAATAATATAATTAACATAATGTAATATATTGTTTTTCATCAAAAACACGGACCTATGAAATAATATGCGTCACATGTATTTTGTTTGTTTAGGAAAAACCGATTAAAAATACGGAACACTAAAACCAAGATTGAAATCTTAGAAAGTATTACGTTATATATATATCAATTATATGTCTTTATTCTTTATTTACGATGGATGAATTATTATTCAGGCAATTTTTTCACCAATAAACACATGTTTTGTGTGTGCAGCAGAAGTAAAATGAACAGTTACAATCACAATATGATTGGAATGGAAATTTCCAATCAGACAATGGGGCTTGTGTGGCCAAGCTTCGGAACCGCAAAAATGTACTCGCGTTTCAATCAATTCGCCGTGGCACCGTCAAAGCCGGTATTTTACCCGGTATCTACCAGGTATGGTTCAACTGGTAAGCCTAGATCCTGCAGCGGTACTCTCAGCTTAACCGGTAATCTTTGCCCCATTGAGCTGTAGCGGTAACCCCGATCCCACTACCTACGCCACCGCCACTGGCACACTCTATTAGTTATTACTAAGGGTTCGACATTATTTCCACCGCAGAAACTACCACCACTATACCACCGATAACGACAGGTATCCCGGCATTGGTATGTGTATATGCGTCACAAAAGACGCCGTGAAGAAATAGCTCTTCTCCTGCGAACACGGTGAGAAAACTTAATAAGTATCGTATTCCGATAACGTCAGAAATCCTCAAAACGGTCGTCCTCGTGTCATCCGGAAAAATAAAGTTGAAAACCCCTTTGAAGTTGTAATGTATTTGTAAACAGCGTTCGCTGTTGATTTATTGATTAAACTATGTTTACCTACCTAATAGTTAACAATGAATAATAAAACACGGTAAGTATACAATTTGACATTGAAACTATTTCGACAACAAATATATAATATATAATAATAATTATTATTAGGTATATAATATAACACTGAACAATAACGTATGCTCACCGTGTAACTGTTGCTTCATAAGAATTTACGGTTTCTTATATTATATACAATGCACAGTTTATTAATGCTGTGATGCCAGATTATTTTAAATTTGTGGAGTATTTGTCATTTACGTGACCAATGTAATTTAAATATGAAACCGCAGTCGTATTTTATTAAAATCTATTGTACTTGTGTGAACAAGTATAATTATCATACATCATAGATAATTTTCATTAGTATAACGAGGTTCATGGGCTTATTGAATTGAACAGCTGTCTTGATAAGTAATTAATAGGTTATCGGAAAAACTTTGGACCACCACCGGTTTAAAGCTTGGTATCCTAAAAATGTTCTAAAAGCTCAGAAGTCCTGGATAAAGTAAAAAAAAATTGTTTTTGTGTAGATGAGTATTCCTAACTCGTTTAGTACGATTAGTTTAAACTTTAGACATTTCAACTGTATCGTTACAATATTTTCTTTTGTTCATAAGCATTTATTGAGTTCTTGATGAAAGTTTCAAAAGTAATATTTAGTAACAACAGGAAAAAGTATTTAATTGATGTCTAAAGTATCGATGAATTAGAATTCTTAAAATAAAATAATACCTTTTATTAACAATAGTTTTATAAAATAATTTAAGAGAAAACAACTCCGTGTATATTATACACGTCAATCAAAATTGAAATTATTGGTTTATAATTTTTTTTCTTTTACGAAACAATCTTCGTATATGACACCGAATAAATATACCATATTAATCAAGCTTAAATCACCTATGGTAATTATAAAGTAAAAATGGAGTTTGTGCTTAAATAGCACAAACTAGTGAGCTCAAAGGATTTATAGACATTTAGGGGAAAAAAGTACTCATGCTAAAATGGGTGAAGACTAATAAAAGTACTAAAAATGTATGGTCTCAGTATTTTTTTATATGCGTTTAAAGTAAGAAATTTGATCACAAAAATGTGCACATTTTTTTGTACCTAGTTAAAAATTCATACCTATAAGATTTTAAGTTTCAATACAAGGTTCCTCGTGAGTTTTGTGTTGTTGGTTTTAAAAAAAAATCAAATTTATTATCACACAAATATATTTTTATGATCGTCTGAATTTTAAATGTTGACAAAACAAGATATTTCAGCTTTAAATGACGATTTATCATCTATAAATTTCCATATATTGTTAAAATTTAAAAAATGAATAACCATAGATTCCTACAATTTTCAGTAAAATATGTTTATACTAACATTGTCTAAACATCGTATAGTTTTAAAAATATTTTGACTCTTTTTGAGCTAGTTATAGACAGTAAATATTTTTGATTTTTGTTTTAATTATTTTCTATAAATATCAATAGAACATTTTTCGCTTGCTCAAAAAGTTAAAAAATGTAATTCAAGGTTCCTATAAGGAAATAAGTAGCTTAAAAATGGAACCAAAAAATCTAATATATATATATGAACCTGATTTTTTTCAATACGTTATATTTCAAGTTTAAATTTGAATGAAATAATTTCATTGTATACCTAAACGAAATATAACGATTTTAGTTATTTCGTTGTAATTCAAAAATATTTTGTGGAAGAATTTGAATTTTTTACGAATATTATAATATTTTAAATACACAATGCCATTTTCAAAACTTTTGCATTGATACTAATGCTATATCCCAGTTATAGTTTATACCGTTTTATTAATAGAAAAATAAATTACTATAGTAATTAATAGCAATATATTTATAAGATAATTGGTGAACTGACTGGTTGTCATAATATTTGCTCAGAATCGTTATTTGTATGCAATGATCGATCATAGAATTGAAATTTAACACATCTATTACAGTAACTATAATGAAGAGATACACTCAACTCCTACTGTACAGTAGAGTGTTTGTATACTTCCTCCATTTTTCCTATGAATGTAGGATAATTTTACTGTTTTTATTTGAATTTTTAAACATTACAATTTAAAATATTATTTTTCTGTTTAATTTGCATAGCATGTTATGAAAAAAAAAACGAGGAAAAGTGTTGGTTGCGTCTTTTAATAATTAAAAATTTAACTTTCAGAGCGTTGAGATAAAAGTTTTTGATGCCACTTTATTAGCGGTTTTGATGGCAAACAAGGGACATATCGCTGAACAACAGCTGTTGTGGTATAGGCTACTGTTAATTTGAACGATTTAAATACAACTACTACTGACGAAAGTTTTTCCTTGAGAAATTTTTTTTAATGAGAATAGTTTTCTCTGAAAATATTGAAGCAGTTTAGTAATAGCCATAAATAGGAAGTTTTAATAGAACACGATATTTTTTTCTAATAACCAACAACAATTAATAATGTTTTTTTTTTTTTAAATATAACCAATTTCTGTGTTTATTTGATACATTTACATATAATACAGAATATTTAATCTATTGTTTCATATTTTTAATCACATGGCAGTTATTATAAAAATTATAAATGTCATGATGCAAAAAAATAATATTGCGTTTTATTTTTAGGCTATTACACACACAAATTATTTTAAAATTACACAATTTTAAGACTAGTTTATTCTATTATTATTTTACTATCAAAAACTGAATTATAATTTTAATAATAATAATTCCTCATTATGTTAATAATTTGATACTTTTTAATGTTTCAAATAGACTTTAACACAACGATTATATTTCTCTGACTGTTTTTTAATCTAAGCAAAGTTTTTTGTTTTTTTTTAATTATTTACTTCATTATTATACATAGTTATGTACTCACCTTAAAGAACATCAATTTATTTACTACCTGTCTATAACTATTATTCTGATAAGCCTCGGCATTTTGACCATTGGTCGCCAATATATTATAGTGATACTTAATAATATTGGTTCTATACTTATACATAAAATATAACACCCAAGTACCTTTTAAAGGTTAGTTTTTATTAAAACTCAAAAATCTAAAATAAATATATTAGGACAATAATTTTGTATAGACATATTTATAGACGTGTTTACTGTTACGATACGAACATTTTTAATTATTTTGTATTATAATTCAAAAATATTATTCGTGAGGACTTGAACAGCTTAACGCATATTATATTATTATATTATTACTCTGTTATATAATATTTGGTAGAGGTACCTTATACAATACAATATAAGGTTCTTTATGAGTTTTTCTTCCAGAAATTTGAAAATATTTCAAATTCATATTACGTAAAGTAATTTTTAATAAAAGTTTTAATTTCAAAATATTGTGACAAAATTGGATATTTAAAAGAAATAAACAACCTTTCCTTTAACGGTTTTAGTTATTTTATTGTAATTCAAAAAAACATTAATCGTATGGACTTGAAACTTTTTGCCTTTAAGTATATTATTATTTTCTATGTTCACAATTTAATTTTTAAAATATGTCAACATATTATCAGGGCTTGGAACCTTTATGATTTTTTTGGTTTCGGTTCCAATTCAGTTCTTCAAAAAAATTAAAATTTGGTACCGGTTTCGGTCCCGGTTCTTCAAATTACAGAATTAAGGTTTCGGTTATGGTACCGGTAAATACCGGTATTTAGAGGTATATTTTTTTTCCAAAAAGTAAAAACAAACCAAGTATAAACTTCAAACATATATTATCTAAAATGATAAAATCAAATTATAGTAGCCTTATTGGGTTAAAGGACTTAGTGAGTTTACTATAATTTTGTTTTAAAAACATACAAAACAAATTTTAAAAAATAGGGTTGGCTCATGTTGTAAGAAGTGGAAGTCAGTGTATCGTATAATTTGATACAATCAAACACTCAAATACTCAATGGTCTCTATAAAAAGATTTTTTTCTATAAAAATCATATTTTGTGTAAATAAGCACTTAATTTAATACTTAACTGATGATTTTTAGTATAAATTAAAATTACAACATTACTTTTCTACTAAAAGTTATTTTAATTAATTGACTTTTTCTTATTTCAACTTTTTCTTATTTGATAATTTTCGGTCTAATTTAATATGAGACCATAATAATATATAATATAATAAAAGACTGAAATATGATTTATTTTCTTTTTAAATTTTAATCTAGAATAGAGATGAAAAAATAGTAATTTGGTGGTTTAAAAGACAAAATGTATAAGTAGTTTATCTTTCATGTAAAAGTCAATGTAATAAAATATTAAAATATCCTTATGAACAATTATAATATTATTCTGTATTTAAAAACAGGTTGACTGATCAGTATTCATTTACAACCAAATTTTATAAATCAACTATTATTATTTAATATATTGTATTACCTACTTAAATATATTACATATTAAATAAAACTAGAACCGAAAAAAACTGAAATAAACCGGAAAATTCTCTTCCGACAATTATCGGTTCCGGTTTAGGTTCCTAAGAAAATAAAAAAAGGGTTTTGGTAAGGTTTCGGTTCCAATATTTTCAATAGGTTCCGGGTAAAATACCGGTATTTTAAATTTCGGTTCCAAGTCCTGCATATTATTTTAAGATATTCATTCCATGAACAATTCCATTAAATGGCACTGGAGGTTTTACTGTATGGACAGGGTGGCCAGCTGTATTGTTAATTACAATATTAACAATAATAAGTATATTATTATATGATATTATATGCAATGGTTTTGGAAAAAAATAGTTTGATCAAATACTAAGATGAATATAAATCAATTATAAAATACCCTTAGAACTAGAGGCTAACTGATTTTTTCTTCAAAGAATCATTTTCGCTTATTGTTGAATTCAAATTTACCACATTCATTAAAATTACCTACCTTCTCAACAAATAGGAACTCTTGAAACCAACTATACAGCAGAGTGACTTCTACGGATTTTTTTTCTACTTAAACTTTCCAATTTTTTCTTACATTTATTTTACTTTGCTACGTTTGGTAACCAAACGGTAATATCTTCGTACGTGCAAAGTATTCTGTATTCGAAAATAGATTATTTTTCTTTACATTTGGGTTTTTTTTTCAAATCTTTTTAAATCGGCATTATGGATTATAACGTGGGGGTGAAGTTTATAATACTATATTTGTTATCATATAACATGGTGGAATTAAAACGGTTTATTTTAACGTTCCAAGCTGATAAGACATCAATAGTATGACAAAAAAATTGCATAAGACTTTATAATTTACAAAATAAGTTTAACTGAAATAAACGGATTATTAATATAAATTTTTACATAGTCGTAGGGACGACGCGTTATTAGTTTATATCACTGAAACAGTTTTGGGTATTAGGCCTTCACCGATTGCCGGATGAAAGTGCATTCATCCGAACTGATATGCGTATATGTAAAGATAATACCACGCCAACAAGATCATTGAGGTGTGCATAATCAAGCAAATTTTACAAATCCAATTCAGTGATTGGACCGAATCCAATCTTAAGGGAGGGTTTATATGGAGGAAAAAATACAACGCTACAGTATCCTTCGAAGACGACATTTGCAGATAATCTAATTAATTAGTCGAGTTTCGGTTGATCACGCTTTTCTTCTAACGCTCCACTACATAATAAACATTCAATGGGACCATTCGGTTGGAAACCATTTATTTTAATTTTTTAATAGCCCATATATCCACCCATAATACACATACATACACAGTTCTATTGTGATCCTATTGGCGTTCATACATTTCATATTTTACTATTTCAAGTATCTAGTAAATATTTTTTTAAATATTATTTATTTTTAATTTATATTTACACATTATATAAGTTGTACATCATATTATTATTACATTACCATAACATGCTGTTGTTAATGGTAAGTATCTATTATTTTCGTCCCGTTTTGCAAAAAAAACATTTAATATTATCAAAAGTATGCTTTAAAATTGTAGTATCTATAATTTCTACTTTATTAAATAATGTGACATAAAATTATATAATTTTGGTTTTTTTTTTTACAATTATTGAACATAATATTTGTAACTAAATCAGGTTAACAATTTTCACCAGAGAACTTACAACTAGTATTCCATTATAACTCTAAAAAAGTTTTAAAATCATAACTCAGAATTTTTTCTCATTTAATGTTTTAAAGTTTTTTTTTTGAACTAGACATGATTTATGCATCAGAAATAAAAGACAATATTCAGGTTCGTATAGAAAAAAGACAATAATTCTTCACTTTAATTTTTATGAATCTAACTCGTAAACCTATATAAACCAAATTGTGCAAGATATACGCATAATATACGTAGGTGCCCGATAGTACTTAGGTGTGAATGAGTTGTTGTTTTTTTTTCACTAAATCAATAAAAAAACAATTTTTTTTTATGATAAGTTTATATGTATATATTTTTTTATTCTATAAAAATTAAATTTATGAAGTCGAGTAGTAAAAATTTAATCAATACCATAATAACATTAGTTTTCATAGATATTTAATTTTATATGGACACAATTGGCCTAAGTTTCCACGGGTTAATATAAAAAAAAGAAATTTACTTGAAGCCATATCGTAAACAATATTGTTCTATAAAAGCCAATACCTAAATTATGTTAAAATGTTCAATAATTATCACAAATATTAGGTACTAGGTAATCATATGAATATACTCCAATGATTAATTTAAAATGATTTTTTGAATGTAGTTATACGATTTACTAGATTTATGATGTATCATGATCTAGATAGAATATATTATAAATATTTTAAATATTCACATATTCACAAAAAAAGCTAAGAAACTATAATATTCTGAATTTAAGACAGAATTTAAATATATATGGAAAGTAACTTTTTAAAATATGCATGAAATGGGATTTTGGGACTGAAATGAAAATCAAAATTAATCATAAAATATCGGATGATAAAACATCGACTGGTTAAAAATACGCAAAATCGTAAACGTAAATCATAAAATAATGAAATCTATTCTAGAGTTTATTATAGTCTGCCCTGATCGTATGTATATATTTATTTAATATTAATATACATTTTAGTATCAATTTCGCCTTCTTTTTGTGGAGGACTAGTGCTCTAAACCTCTAAATATAAAAGATTCAGTTACTTATACAAATTGAACCCAAACTTTGAGCAGGTTATTCCGAAGTCGATTCGCTCGTGATCTGAGGTATAGGTATACTTAAACCGAGGTACACTTATTTTATAATTGTTCATTTTTTTCACGGGCAATGTCAGTTAGTAATTTATAGAAATTTATAAATTGCCAATAATAAACACTTACAATGAACGATTGTACGGAAATCGTAAGATTGTATTTTCTTATACGTCGAAAATGTCACTATTTGCAGTCACAGAGCTTATCGTTTATTTCAAGCTAGAAATAACAATACCTAAGTATTACATAGGCTTGGTCCAAAGAAGTCGAAAACATAGGCGTTGCGATTCCTCAATAATAATTGTACCTACCTATATCTTGACCTTAACCGTAATTTTTAATTTCATTATACCTTAAAAATAGTTTAAAGATTATAATTAGGCGTATGTCGTATAAGTTGAAAATAAACATTTTGTGGAAAATCGTTACAATAACATGCTGAAATTGATTTTTAACACACATTCAGCTTTGACATATTGTTACAGAGCTTGGAAGCCACTTTATACACTGATAAACGTATATTAATTGTGTTTATCAACACCCATGTTTACTGGAATAAAATTCAAAATAGTTACACGTAGAATAAACATAACCAACGAAAAATGTAATTAGTTAGTAAAAAGTAAATGTAACTTTCTCAATAAGTTATTACGTCATATTATTATGAATAATACGAAAAACTATATAAAAAATACCTTCTCATAAAAGATTCAAATGGATTTTACAACTTGCTACTTTCAATGGGTTTTTGTAAAGGGTATTATGAGGTGATAGATAATAAATGTAAATAACTTTTTCTTACGGTTGCGGTTTGCATAATAACTTAAATTACTCAAAATCTAAACTAAGCATATATTTCAATTCATTTCAAATTAAATGATGACATTTTCAAAAAGTGCATAAAACCATAAAGGTAAAAATGTAGGTAGTCGTGGGAAATAGAATATAAAGGTGTTGGAAGAATTATAAGAATATAATGTGTATTGTTTGATGGTCATAAATCTTAAAATTAGTTTGGTTTCAAAAAATTTATTTTTATTTCATGATTTAACGTTATATGTTATTTAATTACAAAGACACATAATAAACTACTATAATTTGTAAACACTATCTGTAATTCTAGGATAAATGTTGATTTCCCGTCTAGAAAAGTTGTTAATAAGTAATACCTAACATTATTGTAATCATTATAAGGCAAAATATAAATGTAATACGACTTTCTCCTTGCATGTTATAGATAATAATTAAAAAGTATAAAATCTAATTAAATTAAATCAGTAAACACTAAATATCATAGTTTGCAATTAAGTAGGTCATAAAAGTTAAAAACAAAATGTTATCAACAATGTAATTAAAGCAAACTTAAAGAGTTTAAACTTTTTATTAATAAAATTAAGTAATACTTTATAATGTATTAACATTTAATATAAGATAATAAATTATCAACACCTGCCTTATAGAATATAACATAAATATTAACCATATTCTGAAATGTTTATTATATTTCTAACCAGGGTTTTACATTTTTAATTGAAATATGTTTCAACATATTTAATTTTATCAGATATTTTAACTTATCAACTTTTGAGTGAATATTTCGTGAATATTCTTTATGTTTGAACGATCACGAACACACGAGTGTAAAACACATCAAGTGTTAAAGTTATGTTTTTACTATAATTTAAATCATTATTTTCATATATTTAAAGCGTTGATGATCATATTAATTGCATTTGGGCATTGCCGTCGGTGACGATGTCGTTTTCACGCGGTGAAAATAAATTGTGTTGTACGCCAACAACGTGGAAATTATTTCCATAGCCATTCTCTAATGTCGTGTGTCCGTCTTCATGTTTAGTATTGATTTCATCAAAACAATATAAATATAAAAACAACGTAAACGAATATATTATTTTAATCAAGTTAAATTTCCGTTCGTCCGGTCTGTATGATTTAGTGTGGTCGATAAATGATTTTACCACCAGGTTAGGACCGGTCACGCATGACACATATTTTATGATGAGCGATGACTAAGACAACAAAAGTCGAAATAACTACAAACTGAAATCTCATCGTCCTGGTTGTTAGGCGAGTTAAAACTACACTGACGTTTGGATCGCTTGTGTTCGATTTATTATACCGTTCGTTCTCCAATATCATATATTGCATACATATCATAAGATCGTATTAGGTACATAACATTGTATCATATCATATTATACATGTCCTTAATCTAATTTTCCGTTTGAATATTACCATTGATTATTTATAATATAAATTACTCACTCGCGTTGATTACCTAGGTATGTTTTTTACAACTTATTAGTTGATTGATTGGTTTACGACACGTAAAAGATTTACGTACGGCTGATTGCTATCATACGTGATCTACCAAATTGTTTATGATTTAAAAAGTATTGTATTAAATGCTAACGACTAGGGCCACAGCAGTGATGGTCAAAGGGAGGGACGATGACATAGATCTACTCCCTTAACTTTTTTTTATTAATATTTATACTTATATTATGTATAAACTATAAAATATATTATGTGATATATATATATTTAATAAAATATTTTTTTTGACAGCTAATTTTTTATTTCTGATAACACTTTATTACAATATATAATTTGTGAACTTCCGGTCAGGACTGGTTTTAGGGGGGGTGTAGGGGGGGTATTCAACCAGCATTAGGTCTCTCTAAAAAAATTCTCAGTTTTGACTTCGTAATTTGTTTATTATTTATGAAAAATGTCATGTATAACACAAAAATCTTCACAGAAAACCTAGAAGCTAAAGAATTAAATAAATTGATGCTTTAATGTTACTAACATATACTGTTGACAGTTTAACCAGAATGAGTGATAATAATATGGCAGTAGATAATTAATAGAGAGTGCAATAGTTTTTGCTAAAGAATTAAATATTAACCTAGAAGAAGATTTAAGCCCAAAAAGATATACTCGAATGCTAGTACACGTGCACAATCAATATAAAAGCTTTTTACAGAATGGAATTCAAAAAGGATTCAATACATTAATAAATTTGTCTTCTGAACATTAAAAAAATTGTATGTTGATCATAGAACCACTTGGGAACAATTTTAAGGTTTCATGGGAAAACAATTTTTCAATAGATGATTTGAAGAAAGCTATGAACATAATCCCTCCTGGATGCAATGAATCTAACATTTGTGATTATGATAGAGTTATAACTAAATTAAATATTTTACACCATCACTGTATCAATAAAAACATTTTAAAATTAACTAAAATATTTAAAGTATCCAAAGAATTAAAACATATTTTGCCTATTTCTAATAAAATATGCAGATTGATTTTTACAGCACCGGTTATAGTACTGCATCAAACGATAACACCTTCAGTAAATTGAAGATTGTGAAGAGTTGTTTACGTTCTACTACGGGAGTGGATCGCTTATTAAATTTAACAAAAATTTAACTGATGAAATTGATATTCATCTCATGGTTAAACATTGGCCTCTTCTTAAAAAAATACGACTTAATAAATTATAAAATATTGTAATTTTGTTTAAAAAAAATATTCTTTTTAATAAACACTGTCTAATAATTTAGCAACTTGCATTAAGGGGCCTCGATTCTATCGCTAAAGACCTAAGTATTGACAAAATTAAAGTTAATTAACGTTGTCCTATGATTATAATAATAATAAATAATTGCCCCCTAAAAAAATGTATAGAGCCGGCCCTGCTTCCGGTATCAACGGCCTCATAGGAAACGATGTTTTCATGCCTAAAACGGCTAAAACGGTCAAAAGATGACAACATATTTAAGAAACAGTAGGATAGATGTGAATAAGGTGTATATTAAATGTGCTTTTGGCTAGAACTCTGGAAGAAAATATTTGTATAATTATTGGAATAAGTTTTAAGTTAACGGTTTAAAAATGAAACACTTATATTTTAAACTAAAATATTTTAGATTTTGCTAATTTCTTTTATAATTGAAGTAAGAGTATGCTTGAAATGTTAATTTAATACTATAAATACTTATGTACCTATGTAAATTATTGTATAATCATATTATTCTAAAGTCGTCTCAATGGATTGGCAACTACGGCTGTTCATCAAGATGTTATAAGTGACGGATGGAAACCCGAAATCCTAGCGGCCTTTTTCTATTTGCCAGCGGCAATTCATTTTACCTATTCACTAGTTAAAATGAATACTAACTTTCAGTTATAAATTTTACCTCGAGCAATTATGGAGTCGACCGCCCTTGTCAGACACCTCCAGATATTTTTAAATAGTTTAAACGTTTTAAGTTTAATTAAGTTAAAAAAATAATTTTTTCTAGTTAAAAAAGGTGTGTATACATATTTTGATGTTTGGTTTTATTCATTTTTTGTCTTAGTGTTGTAGGAATTTTAATTTATTTTTTGAGTTATAGGAAAACATTTGTTCTATAATGTGTTATAAAAATAACTCATTATATTTAATGTCTCTTTGTTTCTAAAACATTTTAGATAATAACTACTTTTTTTTAAAACACGTGTATGCATAATATTTTTCAATGTTCTTATTGGATACATAAAACGAAACGTTTGAATAGAACCACACTTAAATAAATTGAATATTTTATTATTTATGTTCTGTTTTGATTTAAATGTCATACGATATTGTGGTACAAAGATGAAGTATTGGTTAGAACTGCACGGTAAAGTGTCAAATGGCAACTTGTATATGTGTCTTTAAAAACAATACTTTAAATGGTAAATAAAACAAATATCGACACGTGCGGCATAAAAAAAATATAGTGATAAACGAATATGCACAAAAAATAATATTATTTTATATTCTGCGGCTCGTCGTTACAAAGGGAAAACACATAAAAGCCACAACGTCAAAAATATACTACTGAATTTATAAAATAAGAGTTCACAAGTCAGTTTGATTGTTTTGCAAGTGTCAAGTACTATTTTAAAATAAATACCTATGTTGTCAAATATTTTTAAAACATATTTTGTTCGCAGCTTCAAAAATTTATGAAATTTTTTCATGGAAACCAAAATTTTAAGCGGTTTCTTGAAAATCTTCCCATATAAAGTAGTAACTAAATTTTTTTTTTATTAGGTACCTTTTGCTATTATATAATTAAATATTAATTTAAACTTTTTAAAAATTAACGATATCAGTTGATTTTGAATAATTAGTTCTTTTAGTTTCTTACTTAATGCTCCATATTTAATTGTATCGTACACATATTTTGTTCTAGTTAAATAATAAATTTACATGTTAAATGTTTCAATGCAGTTTGATGATATTTGAGTCAATATCAAAACATTTATATTTGAATTTTAAATATTTTTTCTTCACGCCTGTAGTGTGAATAATACTGATAGAACAGTACTTATTGATTAATATAATATCATACATTATTAAAACCAACTTCCATGATTTTGTACAATATATAAACTGATGAAAATTATGAAATAATGTTAATATAGTAAACAAAATATATATTGTATTACTGTATTAGACACTTTAAAAGTTTATCACATCTATAGTTTGTATGTGTAGTAAACCTATATAAGTGTATCTTATTATCTTGCAATTCTATTATATAGTTTACTGCAGAATGCTAATTTATTCTATAGTGAAGTTTTTAAACAATATAATGTAATATTCAGTAATTAATGACTTAACTTAACTCAAATATTATAAAAAAATTATCATTTTTCAATTACATTTTATTATTATTAGAAGTTATAAACAATAATTATATACCTATATTATTATGTTCATCATTTTTGTGTATAATAATATGTATATTGTATATTATGTTACCGGCAATATGGATAATACGGTGTTTTGCGAAATGCCTAGGCATTATATAAAATGCCAGAAATCACTAGAAAATATACACAATACGAGCTTTGCCTAGGTATTATGTATAATGCCAGAAGTAAAATAGGAAATATGATCAAAATAAACAAAATTGGGTTTGGAAATCCGCGCTTTAACAACGACTTTACTTATCGTTTATCGTAAATGCGTGTGCCGCTGTGTGATGTGCACGATTTAACACAATAAAGATAAGAATCTTAATCTTTATTGCATCAAATTCATACCCTACTATAAAAATATTAATTCTGATGAACTATATTGAACATACTTTTATTATTTTATCGTCATTTTCCTGTCTCGTCGCAGTGTGGCATTAATATGGATACGATTTATACGAAGTCAAATTTTTATAACGAACTACATAAGAACAGTAAAAATTTGGCTAATAATACTAGTTTTTTGTCTTATGAAAAATATAATGAATTGAGAGAGATTATTTGAGAACTTAAAGCTGGGCGTAAGAAAAAAGAGCCTAAAGACTTCCGTTTAATCAAAAGGTAAGAAATTCATATTAGAAAAAAATACTTAAATTTTCACGTTCAAATGGAATTCATTTTTTTTTTCGTTTTTCGTTTACTGATTTTGTTTATTATTTTTTTTTTTCGTTAAGTATTTAAGTAATTTATTATTTGTTAATAAATTATTAATTTTTTATTATTAAAATTTGTAAATTTAAAATAAATATTTATTTAAACCAATAATATCTTTAGACTTTAATTCCCGATACCAAGTTGATTTAATAGACTTTCAGTCTCATCCGATGGAAAATTTAAATTTATTATGGTGTACCAGGATCACCTCACTAAATTTGTTGTTCTCAAGCCCCTCGAATTTAAACGGGCTGAAGAGATACCTTATGATATTTAGGTGACAAGTGATGGTTTTTATCGATTAGGAACTCGGGATGGAGTTCTGAAGCAGTTATATGCCAGAAGTCAGTTTACGTTTATGTCTGAAAAGCTACTACAAATTGACGAGATTCCAATAGACACAGAAGTGGCATTACGAACAGTCGCAAAGGAACAGTCCACAGGAACTGGCCAAGGATTTTTAAAATGTGTTTGTAAGACCAAGTGTCAAAATAAAAAGTGAATTTTCCTTAAAAATAATGTTTTGTGCACTTCAAAATGTCATTTTTCTACAATATGTTGTAATAAGTAGCTATTAGTTTAAGTAAAGTGTATAAATAATATTACTATTATAATGTATAAAAATATAAATTAAAATTAAAAATATTTATAATAAATAATATATAATTAATAATAAATATAATTAAATAGATAAAAATTAATATAATGTTTTAACAGATTATGAGAAACTGTTTGTTACTCTGCCTAAAAAGAAATTGGCATTTTACATATAACCTAGGTATTTTATAAAATACCTAGGTTATATGTAAAATAATATTAAAAATTATATGTTTTATTTATATTGCCTAAAATGGATCGGCAATATACATAATGCCTAGGCAGTTTGCAAAATACCGCAACTGTCTATATTGCCGGTGACATATACACTTTATATTATAATATACTATAATACTATATTGTATACTTACGTTTATTTAAAGATATGGTTTTAAATTCGTTTAAAAATGTTCATACTTAAACGAAACACAACTAGTTTCATTTATTAATTAGTACTCGATAGTCTATTACAAATTGCTGTAATACATCGTAAGATAGAAATTATTAAATTCTCGACCAAATGTATAGTTTGTAAATTGATTTTTACCCACAACATTTTTATTCCATTTACCATTTCAGGTAACTGTGAGAACTGATCTAATTCCTTTCTCATTACTGGTTACATCATTACATACACATAGGACATAGGTCATAGGTAATTAAAATGAAACCTGTGTATGATTTTTTTTTAATGAGGAAAAACCAAAAATGTATAAATAATTAATAATAATATATGAATAAGCAGACTTATGAGTGACCTTGTATTAAAATATATTCAAGTAGTTAGATCAAGAAACAACAATTTTATCAACATAAATCGAAAAAAAGTACTACTATATGTTGAAATTACCGAATGTTTATGAAAAAAGTGCTAAAATATTTTACGAAAATGTCAAGTTTTTGCGGTCATTCCTCTCTTAGATATTTTCATTTTCGCGATATTGTGTAGGTATAGAAAATTAATACTGGTCTCCATAATCTAATACCATCGTTATTTTAAATCATTATAATTATTATATTCCTCATATTGCAATAATGCCATATAAAGACGTATTTTACCTAACCTTTAAGAAGCAAATGCAATATCCGATTCAATATACTATCGAACACTGTTGATGTACTCTTAGAATTGAAGAAAAGGAATTGTTGTTGTAACATATTTAGATATTATAATTATATTATGTTATCAGTTACCTACTTATTACTCAGGAAATAATTTCATTCAACGTTACGAATTTCGTTCAAACAATCCGAATCTAAAATCGTTGTTGAATCCCGTCTTTAGTAAACCACAGAATGACCTCACACCACTGAACAGTTTCATGCAATAGAAAACATACCACAATGTTATTAGATAATATTATGTGGTATCATGTAAATTATTGTGTACGTTTGCGTCGGATCACAATGCAATATTGTGTAAAATTGAAACGAAGGAAGGGTGTCTGCAGTAGATCGGAAAACGCAAATATCCATGACCCAGATGGATTCATAATATAATAATACATATAGTCTGACAATGAATGATACGACTTGGGCAATGTAGACGACAGAATTGTAGTTAACGCGACGGTATATTATTTGTTTAAGTATTAAATAAATTATTTACTTGTTTCATGGGCGGTAGTTACTAAAAAGTGTGATTGTTTTTGGAAATATTTTTCACAATTTTTAAAAAAAAACACGACCGTACAACGTTTTTTTTTAAATAAATTATATTTTTATCGTAGTCGCTCACTTTAATATATGCATTTTTAATTTCATAATCCTAAGCAAAATATTTTTCTGAGAATTTCAATGATTTTGGAATAAATAGTTATTTAGTTATAACTCATAACATTTATAAGTACTAATTTAAAGTTTAAATTAGTGAAATAGTTGGCCAACAGTAATACTAAAAAAAAATATAAATAAGTTTAAAAGTAGAAATGAAATATTTTAATACACACATTTAACAAATTATTTTAAAATGAAATAATACTACATACCTAGCTATGCTTTTATATAATTATTTATGTCCTTTATTTCTCGTATTTATTTTATCATCTAGATAGCATTTATTGTATTTTATATTTTTATTTCTACAATTATTATAATATAGCTTATTTTATTTATCACATTTTGTAAATTGTTGCAAATAATTTTATATTATATTATATTATACTATCAATAATTGTTAAAATACCAAAAGTACTATCAACACTAAGTTTAGATGACCATTGTTAGAAAAACTTGATAGTAATAATAAAAAAATACAAAATATTCAATAATAATAGTTTGCATATGTTTAGTTTTAGACACTATTATAATATAATACTGGGAATTTGATTATGTTCTATAATTGTTATTTCTAGACTTGTATGTTTTTTATTTTTATAAAATATGTATGATGTACCTCGTACCTGTCAGTTAAAATCCAAAAAGGTATACCAATTATTTACTGACATAGTCTCGGAAACTCTATGGGACAGTATACTTCCTATTAAAGTTGACAATAGAAATATTTAAATTGTAAAAATTGTCTGTGCAAAAATAACTTGGAATTATATAGGTAATCTATTAACATATTCTTCACTAGTCATCGTGTACAGCAGCTGATATTGACGTGCAACAGAATCTGATATTGACATACATCAGCAGATTTTGATTCGTATCAATGGGTACCCACTATAATACAACAATCTCATCGACGAGAAACGATGAATAGGACAAAACTGTATAGGTAGTACAGTTTACAATAGAGACTCTACATGGTTCTAAAAATTTCATTTTTGAGTCGCTTCTCTGAGTATGTGTTTCCTAACGGTGACATTCGTTGTAGAAACACTCTGTGTGTTATTATACTTGGCACTCGATCGGCCACGAAGACCCTTTTATTACCTCCGAGGCTCCGAATATCGATCGGCGTAATCGATGCACCATTGACGCAGTCTGCGATTTTCGTAACAATTATTCCATTTCCTTATTCGCACGCACCAATCCATGCATGGAAACCAATGTACGCATCGAAATCATTCATCTAGGAATATAAGTAGTGTTTGTGTAACCAGTGACAACCACACATGGAAGAAAATCGTCTGGGAAAGTTTAATACATTAATTTTATACCATAAACGTCATACGGGCTGGATACAGCTATATTATATAAACGTAAAAACCAATACAAACAAATATTCCTAGTTGAAATGGAGTTTACCGGAGGGTTTTTTATTTTTTATTTTGGAAATTCTGAGTTGGTGAAATGGAATTTTGTCCGGGTTCATATTATTATAATAAACTTTGGGGACGCCATGCTGTGTTTTCCCACGTGACATTTTGTTACGGATTTTTTTTTTTTATTCTCATTCGGTTTGCCTTAGATATTTATTGTTGTTGGCGAAGGATAAATATGGAAGGTATTATTTGTATATTTTGTCAAAGAAAAGGTTTTGTTTTATAAAATATCTTATTTTAAGTATTGGGTCTCGAAGGGCTGCAGGTGTTGTGAACTTATGAAGTACGAGTAAAATTGATAGTAACAAGAAATATTATAACATGTTCTCGAGCTATGAACGAAAATTATAATTTACTATTTGATTACCAATACCTATGATTACCTACCTTTGATTATTGCATTTGAGACCATTTCCGAGATTTATTTACTTTATACAGTTTAGGAGAGATAAATAATATAATTTTCAGCGGGATCTAAATCATTAATAACCATTTAATAACATGCACAAATAAAATTAGTTCAACAAATTTCACAGAATGTACTAAAATAACATTTCATCAAATTTATATTGTAAGTTGTCTATATTTATAAGAATATTGGCATTAAGAAATGTATACTTCCATTTTATAAATAACAATTTTAAGAGTACCTATAATATATTATTTATGTCACAAATCACAATAACGACTTGGTTTTGTTAAATGAGAATTAAATACAAACAGATGGGTTTGATTTATTTTCATAGGTAAAAACAGGCCAGTTTACCTACTTTATCGGTTGGTGCAGAATCATACTAGCCAATAGCCATCCATATCTTAGGTTAGGTGGTTAAATGGTCCTTACTCCTTAGGTGGTTTTCCCTAGAAGATAATTATATCGTACTCGTTTAAAAATATTTAATTTAAATATTCATCATAATAATATATAAAACAAGACAATATTATTGGCGTTTAAGACGATATGCCCATGCGCCTTTTAATTTAAGTTCTAGAAAAAATATATTAAATAAACATGTTATTTGATGTAGAATGTCAAACAACTAATTAAAATTAATAATATACTAAACTGTATTTTTTTAAATTATTTTTTCTAAAAGCAGTTTATTGTGGAGGTATTTAGTATTATAAGTGTAAGGTGGTTTAATGCCAAAATAAAATAAATATATAGTGCATAATGTTTTTAATTGCCTATTGTTTAAAATTATTTGTTAATGCATCAATATTTTAATTACAATGTTCACTGATGCATATCCAATAGTCTAAATTCTTAAAGTAAAATTAAGCTCTAGTAAAAATATTTACTTAGATCTAAATGAAATATCTCGCTGGTACCCCAAAAAACGCTTAATAGTGAACGAAGCTAAATCAGTCAACATAACTATATAACCTTAAAAGGAGGATGATTATTCCATGATATATTTTTGAATGATATAAAAATCTCAAATTTTACTTCAACCAAAACTAAGCATTAGGTACCATTGACAAGCGACTCACTTGTAATGGCGTTATGTTTTAGGGGTTTAACCATCTCCTAATCCTCCCTTGTCATTTTTATGGATGAGTGGATTATACAACATTGCTTTTGTATTTATAATATTATAATATTATTATGCATAACATCGTACACATGATAACATGTATACTTTAATATTTTAGATTCTGAGAGGAGCGATGAATGTATTGATTTTACAATGAAATGTTTTTTTTTTTTTTTATCTCATCTATCATCACTTCGTGTGGCAGGAAAAATGCTTCAATTTTCTACTTTAGAATATTTTCCGGTAGAAAAACGAATCTAGTTGTTGAAAAAGAGTCGATAAAAACAAAAAAATAATTTGGAAAATTACGATATATAATATGCAAAACCAATTTTTGGAGATGATTTTGGTTTTTTTTTAGTGTAACACAAATGCATTCAATTTTCTGGAATCATTTTTTAGTTATATTTATAGTAATAATTAACTTATATGTAACTTGGTACTTATTGAATACTTTAAAATTTGATAAAATGAGATTAATATTATTATGTTCATAATTAATTTTTGGCGAGTGGGCATGTTTCGTTCTGTATTGTAATTTGTTGCTAATTTGCATACACCGCGATCGTCACGTCTTTATACATTAATATTTTTATTGATTATAGTGGTTTTAAGTATAAAAACCAAAAAATAATTGCATCAGAAGCTTTTATAATAATATTATGTAATCCGCTCATTTTTTTTCTACCTTCAAATACATCCAAACACTAGCTAGACTGTTCATGACTACAGCGACCAGTGATAGGTTATTTTCATCTTTAAAAATACTGTTTAATAAAATACCTACCTTAGAAATACTAATGGGGAAAACCGATTGAATAGTTTAGCATTGACATTGCTTAATACTAAGTGTAAAATAATATATTATCAACGAATGGAATTAAATGCATTTTCTAAAGACTCTAGGATAATAAGAAAATTATTGTTTGTAAATAATGAAGATACAAATATGAGTTTACCCTGCAAGTACACAAATACCGCTACTTATCATTATTAAAATACATAGTTTGTATATTTTATTTTATTATATTATTCACTTACCTAGGTAGATAATTAAGAATAGTTTACCTCTAAAATATTATCAAACAATCTAGAAAAAAAAAAAAATTTAACGATTTAATTGCTAAGGTATAACTTGGACTATTCCAGCCGATCAATTAATAATAACGAGGTGTTTCTTTCGGAACTTTTAATTCATTTCTATTGAACTTTTTCATAATAATTTTGAAATGTTGATGTATTTTAATTTTAATCAAATGTACATCATTGATAAACATAGAATTAACATTTTTATTATTTTTACTGATGTAGGTTAACCTACCTATTGAATATAATAACTACTCAACTACTGTTATAGTGTTTTACATAGTCACTGCATACATAACAAATTACTTTATATTATATATAAATTCAAACTTGAAAAATAAAATAAAATTGAAGGGTACTTTTGGGTCTCGTTCAAATAGAATTTTATAATATTTCAATAAGTCAAATATTATATTTATAGGCTGTGTATATTTAATTTAGTCAAATACTGAATGAAAATACCAAGTTCCGTAATATAGTTTGTTTTTGTGAACAATATTTTAGAAGAAAGAGTTTATTAGCGAACAATTAGGTGAACTTGCTATGGAGGTTAATTAAACTGAATAAAATGCTATTGTGTAATGAAATAAACCGTCGTTTATTTAAACTTTTGAATTAATTAAAAAATATAGAAATAAAATGGAAGACAATTGAGTTGGTTAAAACTAATTTTAAAGTGCACAGCACACGACATACATATTATAATATTAATATAACAATATTTAGGCTTATGCGTTTAACTTAATTTGAATTTCTATTTTTACATACTTGCCACATTATAATATAATATCAATCGTACATTTCTATTTAGGTTCGTGACGGGATGTGTAATTGTTTGTCTGACATTTTGTTCTAATAATATTATAAAAGTAGGAATGGTTCATTTCTTAATATTTATTCGTTCATATTAACTGGATAAAGTTCAAAAATAAAATTGCTTCTTTAAACCATACATTACCATCACCCGCACTGCGTGTATAATGCATATTTATATAAACAATTGTCCTGCGTAAGATTTATTTTTTGTAATATTATGTGTTAACAATACATTTTGTGATTGAAAGTTGAAATTTTTGTTTATTTGCATCAAACATTTAAATATAAAAACCCGTTCGTCAAAAATTTTGTTTTACGTTGGTTAAAAATTTGCTACCATAAAAACGTATAAAAATATTCAAATCAATACCAATTACCCGCAACTATTTTTCCTGATCGTTATATGATATACACCAATATTATGATAAAATATTTAAATATAATGTTATTATAATTTCTGTTTTTCATTATGTTCGTGTACATACATAATATTGATGATGCACCATACGTGGTCTCCAGAATATACAAGGAACTAAAGTTAATGAAATCGTAGTTACGATTACCGAACAGGTTTCACACAGAAAATTAGATTATTATTATAGTTATTAGTTATATTATGTTCTGTTGAGCTTAATTAGTTTCGGATCAATCAAATCACTAATAAATCCTAAACCAAACCCTAAAATGATACAGCCAGCAAATTATTGTTGGCTGTATCATATAGAAATATTTAGTGATATTAAAATTACAGACGATAAATATACTAATTAATAGCTAATCGTGGTGGTTTGGCATATACTAGGCTAAACCTTAGTCCGACATAAGCTTGAACTTAATTAATTTATTATTATTGATAGTGAACGTTATAGGGTAACTGCAGTAATAGTAAAAATAAAATAAAACTTACGATTTAAAATTTAACTTGTATACCAACCTATTCAAAAATTGTTTCTGCAAATACGACCAGTATTATCCGCTTCATCATAAAAATCTCGGTTTTTTTTCTGAATTTTTCGTATTTTTTGTGAGCTGTAATTTGATTCGTGGATGCGTGTCCGTTGGCAGAAATATAGTCGAATGTTATATGTAAGAAAATTGTACATTTAAATAGGTACACAGATTTAACAAAACTATATTCCCCGATCAATGTTTTGTATATTTTATTGTTTCCTTCTTTAAATTATATATTCCATAATATTTTCAATTAAACTAGTTAATAATTAATAATAAGAAGAATAATTGGAAGAAAATAAAAATAGTAATAATTCAAATTGAAAATTGAAAAAAATTTAAATTGAATTATATTTTTACTGAATACCTGTAATAAATAAAATACGTCTCATAAAGATGAAAAGAAAATATTTTTATTCCCGGAACTAAACGTTGTTGCGTAAATAAAAACTGACTATTTAATAATTAAAAAATTGACTAACATATACGAGTTAATAAGTAATTATTCTACAATACAAAAGCAACTACAAACCGCGTAAAATAATGATTTATACCATCGTCAAGAGTGAAATGTCTCGGGGGTCTTGTAGATGATCTGAGAAAAGCCCGTAGGGTCTTCTATCGTCGCCTAGTAATTATTGGCTCAACAACGTATTGTACACTAACAATAGACATTTTTTTTAAGACGGAAATTCAAAAAAAGATAGTCAAGTGTATGTCGCTATGCTGTACAGTAGGTTACAGGTGGGTCACTGTAATGGATGGTGTTAAATTTGAATTCAATGATATAATATCATTGTATAAGAAAAACGATTCTGAGCGAAAACTGTCAGTCAGCATATGATATTACAAAGTATATTTGATGATATTATTGTGAATAAAGTAATTTATATATAACCTATTTACGTGGAGCCTTGTTTTCAATTTTCAATCCTCAGCTATAAAAATTGAACATTTTATACATTTTTAACTACAAAATAATTATTAAATTATATATTTGATAAATTTTGTCAAAATTTGAACTATATATTCTTATAAAAAAAAAATTGCGCCTATATATTTTTAATATTTTTCAACTGCTATTAGAACGATATATCAGGAGCCTTATGTTAAATTTTCACGCTTTTTTACCCAACAATAAAATTTAATTGATATTTACAGAAAAAAAACTAAAAAAATTTAAAACTGACATTGTCCGTAAACAGCTCAAAAAGAGTCAAATTATTTTCAAAATTTTATCATGTAAAGAAAATGCTAATATGAACATTCTAGTATCTACAGTCATACGTTTTTTAATTACAACAAAATAAGAAAATCGTTACATGAGAAATCAAGTGAATATCAAATGTTGTAAAAATACAAATTTTAAACTCTCATAAAAATTTAATTTGACTTTCTTGTAGACATTTTTTTATCTTAATAAAGGTAGACAAACTTATGGGGAATCTTGTAATACATTTTCAAATTTTAGATTTAAAAAGAAAAATTTTTATGAATTCTCAACTCAAAATAATTTGCTAATTTTCGTGATTTTTAACTTTAAATGCTTATAAATGAAAACTGTCACAATTGACTTTTAATTTTTTTCATCTGCCTTTGAAGCAATATACTAGGAGCATTCTAATAAATTTTCAAGCTTTCTAACCAATAAATAAAATTTTATTGATATTTATAGAAAAAAAACTAAAAAAAATGAAACTGAAAATGTCCATAAACAGCTCAAAATAAGTCAAAATATTTGGAAAATGTTATGGTATATAGAAAATGCTAATATAAACATTAAGTTATCATTTCGTGAAACTTAGAGTCATTTCTTTTAGAGTTTCGCCAAAAACCAAAATCGATTTTCTCAAAAACAGATTTTGCGTAAAAATTCCCGTTTTTCCTTAATTTTTCTTTAGTCTTTCACGGCACTTTTGAAAACTTCCGTAAAATTTTTACTTTTTACCACCCAAAGTACCGACTAGAATCATTTTCCTATCAGAAAAGATACTGTTGAAGCAAATCTAAGCATTTTTACCGTCCTAAAAGATGACGACAGACATAAAAATAAAAAAAAACACACAACACTGTAAAATCATACATTCGTCGTTCCACTCAAAATCTAAAAATGTTTAGTAGTTAAAATACATTGTCGGTGTGCCAATGCGAGTCCGATGTAGAGTCGCGATATAGTCATATACAATAGTGTGTATATTATTATGGGCTACGATGGTATTCAATTCGCTCATCCAGTCATACGTCCATATTATTATATTATATTATACATTACGTCGCGTCTAAAAATGTGTCAGGACGAAGAACGCATACATATAAAGGCGTATAATATATAGTATATTATTATTATTATAATATTATTTGTAGTCACAAATCCTTCTTGTACCAAGCACGTTCCCATTTCCAGCGACTATCCGTATAATAGCCGCGACGTGCGCACGTCAGCTGTACTAGTTTGTCGATATTTCGGGAGATGTGATGCGAGCGCTAAATGTACAGCGCAAAATATGTACAATGTAAACGAAGCTTTTTTTCATATATTATAGCCTCTAGATTTGTATTACGTTTTTGGCCGAAACGGATGTGCCTACACGTGATTTTGAACAAATAATAATAACCGTAGCGCTTGAAATCGTTTCAAACAATCATATTATAATTAAAGTTGGGTAACACAAACTGTTTTGCTCAAAAACAGCATAATATTATGTTACTTCATAAAATAATCAACTCTATTATAATATTATAACAATCGTGATATTGTATTAAATATTTTAATGAAGTACTTATTAGTACTTATTAGTTATTAGTCATGAAATAACTATGGATTCATACTTTCATAATGTCCATCATAAGTATTTGAGATTCTGTGCTGAGCGACACACTAGACATTGAAGTTGTTTCTGGTCACAAATCAGTTCTAATTTCCAGTAGGTACTTTTCAAAATAATGATAAAGAAAACACGGGTATTTTTACGCAAATTGAAAAATGAAGAACTATTGAGATTCGAAATTTTCACCAAAAATTCATGCTAGCATTTACTGATATTTTCAAAAAATAACTTGGATCTTTTTTGACATTTTTTGATCTATATATTTTTATTGATTTTTGTGCAGAGTCCTAAAAGTAGTTTTTTTTTAAGTTATTGCGAAATGTGTTCCTCGCGCTTATCTTTCATAGGTTCAATACCTATTGTGTCTTCTAGATTATATTGATTAATAAAATTCTTTAATCTAATTACGCAGGAAAATATTTTGTAAGAACAACATTTTATAATTTATTATTATAACTTCAAAAATTACAATGTGATTAAAAAGTCTTAATCTATTTGATCTCAATATTTTATAAATATATTTTCCATAAAAACCTTAAGACCTATACACAACTTCTCTCTTTTTTAAATTTTTATAAAAGTTTTAATCACGTTTTTCAGATAAATGTATCAGCGCTGGGTTAGAAAACAATAACTGATATTCCAAAATTGAATTTTTTATTTCATATTTCCTTGATGACACATTAATACCTGTTGATTAAAACAAATTAGTTTCAAAAATATGCATTTAACAATCACTTAATTAATCGTTATCTAGTAAAGTTTTTTCCCAATTTATTATACATCAATGAGTCTTGTTTTAAATTGTATTTTATTTGTTATATTGATGAACCTTTTAAGTTGCAATATTGTTCATAAAAATGATAATATTCTGTCATTTACTTAACTTTTTAATTAACGTTCTTGTGGTTTTTTTTCCAACCGATTTCTTATAACAGTTTACCATTTTAAAAACAATTGTTTGTGATATATATATATACACATAGATATTAACAAGTATTTATTAAAGCTACAAAGTAATTACCTACACTTAATTTAATTTCTTAATGATACGACAAAATATTTTATATTTAACTGAATTGTGTTTGAGTTGCTTGTATATTAATAAATGTAAAATAAAATCTTAAATCCATCCTCCAGTATCAAAAAATTATAAAAATATAACTGAAACGAACAAAGCTAAAGAAAATTAATTTTTTTTTTTATTAATTGACCCGCGGCAACTTAGGCACTTTGGGTGATTTTTACAATGGGGGAGGGTACTGTAAGTTTAAACTACTGTTGTGTTTTGGTTTGGAAGATTTTTTAGTGGGCATCCATAGGTATCTGCCATGCCCGGGTGGGGGATAGCGGCACTCCTCTTCGGACACCGTGATTTACCCGAAGAAAAATGCCACCCGCGGCCGGCATCGAACCGGCGCCGGTGTGCGTCGCAACCGACGCCTTAATCCGCTCGGCCAAAATTGATTTTATATGTATATATTTTAAATTTTATTTTGAAATTCAAACAAATGAATACATTTAAATATGACGTACAATGACTTTTAATATATAATATTAAGTTGTCATTGATTCAACGTGATTAAAATATAGAGTTGAGTTGTTTTATAATTATAATATATTACGTTTATTCGTAATACTTTAAATACATTTTGAATAATGTACAATCATATGATGGACTAACCTCCTAAGAAATAGTTCTAAACTTTGTTTCATTTTGTGGTGCTATGATATATTCCCAAGAAAGTTACACACATATTGTTATAGTAATTTCTAGATTGTTTCATATTTTAACTACCTACTTAACTACTCAATATAAATTATTTTTTATTCGAAATGATAAAATATTCTTAAATTCAAATAAAATGTAAAATATTGTTTTTTAGATAACAAAGCAATACATATTATGTTTTGATATCGTACTTTCAACTTAATGTATATGGAACCATATCGTTTTAATTAGGTTCTAACATCAAAACAAAATATTGTTTTGAGAAATGTATTAATAGTATTTTTCAAATAAAGATTTATGTGATGAATAGAGTAAGAAAAATGTTGGAAATGTTGTGAACTCTTATGAAAAATGGAACTAGCTGGTGGAAATGTGCATAATATAAAGCGAAAAATTGGTTCCGATTCTGCCGTCAGACAAGGTTGAGCTCAAAATAATATATCACTTCGCCGACGTATGATTAATGTGTTAATTCGTTTTTTCTTGTGCCATCACGTTTCCCTGTCATGGTTGTTATTCAAAATCGAACATTCTCTACCATGAAAAAAGATTCGATGCTTGTATATTATAATATAACAATAAGCGGAAAAACTATAGATGTTGTTTTTTTCCGGTTCCTTACGCCCCAAAAGACTCGAACAAATTGAACAATTCATTTTAACATAATTTATTTTATTTTCACATGATATAAATAAAAATCCAACAAAATTGTAATAATTTACACAAAAATAAAAACGTACAGTCACGATTCGATGTACAAAGTTTCCAGGCTTATAATAAATTATTATAATGATTATATTGGCCAAAATGGCACTATGTTTTATTATATTAGGTATAATCAGATATGCTAAAATATTTTTTTAACCAATATCACAAGGCGGTAATAATATTTTTAAGTTTCTCATCGAGATTATTTTTTACATTGATGAAACAAAATTGAATTAATTAAAAGTATGAATAATGACACATGCATAACATAAATTGTTTCGTAAATATATTAACGTACTAAAGTGTATGCGTATTGAAATCATGTATATGTATTAATAATAAATAAAACTCAGCCATTGATGAATTGTTTCTCCACAGTGTAATATTTAAAAAAATATTTGTACATAATACTTACAATGGAATTTGTACATATTGTTTTCCACACAAACAAAAATTAAAATAGACAAATTATTTAATTATTTTATACAATTATTATTCAGTTTATCTTATAAAATAACACTATGATTACATTTAATAATTACGTTGTACTTTTATCGTTTAAAAGTACTTAAATGTTTTCATGTAGAGACGCGTACTAGGTGTAGGTACGCTTACTGTATCCGATAAATATCGGAACACTGTCCCGGAAGATTATTTGACGTAAGTAATCATAAAAAACAGTCATTGTCTTTTCTTTTCATTGTCAGTGTGTATCGTAATGTTATAATAATAATAATAATAATAATAATAATTACGGAATTATAAAATGATGCATACAGATAAATTACATGCGGATGTCGAGTCTCATTACCAGAAAATCGAATAATAACTTCACTTGGCTTGTATTATGTTTTTAAATAATTTTTTTTGTCTGTTTGTAGTTACCTACGTAATATCTAATGTTTTAAAAAAAAAAATTACTTTGGATCCCAGTCATTAAAAAAAAAGGGTTTCCAAAGGGTGGGTTAAGTTCTTAACCAATCGGTTCAACGCATGTATAAAAATACACACAGTTTACAGTTAATGCCCGTGATGCGTGTATTTTTTTTTACCTTACTACACCCTTTTACTGAAAAAAAAAACGGAGAAGTGTATTAATATTCTCAAGACTATTATTATATATCGACTATTGGTAAATTGAATAACGTTCCTACCGTTAAAGTTTACTTATTTACGGGTTTCTCCCTCTTTTTATAACATGACGTGCATTATTCATTAAATACGTATCCTGCAACATAATATATAAATGGAGCTTTACTAGAGAACTGACTAGAGAACGTAATATGTAATATATAATTTAATCGTTTATACATAGACACGCAAAAAGTCGTATAATATTGAATGTTTTTTTAAAAATTAGTCATCTATTTATGGGTTAGGTTAGGTATACATGTGGTCTCAAAACTTCATATAAATGAAATAATTCCGTTGTCAATAACGTTAAATATTTAATTAATGAAAATTTTTCGAGACTTGTGTGATGATCAATTTAAATATACAACGTAGAGTGTACTTTATAAATCAGTGTAAAATATGTATGGTACAGGCAAAATAATAGTTTATGAAATGTAAAATACGTGAAAAACTACATAACTAACTGCTGTACAATTGTTGTCGATGCCTACAAAAAATTCATAAATTATAATAATTAATAATACATTTGGTTATTGTAACCATGCGAATTTCAAATAAAATATTTCAGATTTATTAATTTAAAACTGAAGACCAAAAATGACTAGTTCAAATAATTTGTTGTAGATTCAATCTATAATGATACTAATAATAGTATATGTTTAGGTAATAGACGTATAATAATAATTCTCGTAAATGTGTGAAGTACATCGGATATTTGATACTTGAAGCATAATGGTTTAATTAAAACCACAGCCAACGAACCAAAAATTAGTAAATACTGTTTATATATTATGGATATCTTGAAATACAAACCTTCGAACAATTTTAAGACAGTAAACTATATAACATTTGTTTGGTATGCTGAATATTATTGTTAGCCTCCAGTTAAGAACTTCTATTGAAACAAAACAATTTCGCAATCTTTCACGATGAAACTAAAAACATAATATTAATAATATTATATGTACAGCCTTACCATTACGTTAAATTATTTACTTCAGTTAAATGTTAGTTGAAGTTTCATGGTTATGATTAATAATAGTTTTAACTTTTAAGTTATGATATAGTATATTATAATAAACTTAAAATCGGACGTTTTAACGATAATGTTTTGAATCTTTGTGAACTGGTTATTTTTTTACACTTAGGTATAGAGAATATAGTCTGATCATTAATACTGTTTATAAATCTAAAATCCATTTTTTTTTTTCATACTACGAAATTAATATTTTTAATTTACAATATCATGAAGTATCTTAGTCAATAAATAAAAAATCGTTTTTATTCATTAGATTTCTAAAAATTGAAACTTATTTTTCAAGTTCAAATATAATACAATAATTATGTAAAATAATTGTGTAAATTTTTGTTCAAATTTTTAAGTATTTTCCTACACCTGTTGGATATTATTCCTTTGATAATATTCAAATAATTATTTGATATGATTACGTACGTATTTATGGCATGTAAATAGTATTATATATTAGTATTAAATAATAATATATTACGACTACGTTATTATAATAATAATTGATAGAAAAAATTATTTTTTCGTTGCTTTAGTTAAAATTTAATAAACATTATTTCGGAGTTTATTGAAACAAATAGTTTACAAAACTTCAATTAACATAAATATTATTAATTATTTCACATTTAATAACACGAACAGTTTAATTTAAACATTTTAAAAGCTAAATTTCACACTTGCCTGTACAAAATAAAATGTTAAAAACTTACGTAAACAAACTGATAATAAATATTTACTTTTTTTACTGTATTTGTTTGATTATAGATTCATACACTTCGATTAATATAATATGGTAGAGATGTCATTATAATATTATAACTTATAATTCATCGTAATTATTATATTACTTATTTACATTGAAGACATAATGTATAATTATTATTAGTATGATGGAAAATTATTATATAATATTAGTTAAGACCCACAAATGTCCAGTACATTTTAGCTTAACATTTGCAAAAGCATATAGATTATTGTAAACATAGCGCAATTGGAGATGGCGAATGACCCTGAAGTCGAGCTACGGACCCCGTGTTGCATGGCCGCTGGTACTTCAGCTAATAAAACATAAAACAAAAAGCAAAGGTGTGTAACATTATAATACAATATTATACACATTAAAATGCAAAAATATTGCATTTTATTATTACATATTATAATTTCGAGTAAGAGGGTAGAACAATGTTTATGAGTGTACGCGTCATATATTATAATGTACTGTTCGACACCTCTCTTAATTCGTTTAAACTTAATTTTACCCCAACATGCAATTTGGTCACTAAATCGCTCCATTATTTTTGAAATCAACGATTTTGCCGCGCAGTGTATAATTATTGTTTTTTTTACAACAATCGACAGTAAAATTTCATTAGTGCACGAATAAAATTAATTATTTTTACGACCTTATAATTTGTTGTATAGATTTTATATCTAACACATTATTTTACATTAAATATTTCTCTAAAACAAATCTATGAGCTTTATATCCATGCAATTTTATACATAATTATAACGATTTAAATATTGGCAAATAGTTAAATATAATAGTTATAAATCATAATATTGATATATCAGATACTATATAGAGATTATTTTTCCTATACCAAGAAAAAACATATTATGATACCACTATACCAGATACTTACATATTTTTAATAATATATTAATCAAATTATCAACACGTCATGATTGATCGACATATTTAAATATTTTACACACATTTTGAATGTAAGTTTTTTCATTATGAAATATAATATATAATTATAAATTTTATAATTCGTACCTAAGTTAATTTGTGTTTTATTTGTTACTCGTTACACGTATGTCGCATAACACCTCACTAAATAAAATTAATTGATTACAACATAATAATTGTGTATGCAAATTTAGTGTATGAATAAATTATCAAAATGTATGTTATAATTATGAATTTTAATGTTTTGATATTAGGTACCTGGTAGCTCCATATAGTTTGCATCGAATGCGACAATGTTTTAACATTAATTAAGTATAAAATATGAAGGAAACACATTGATAACAACTATCTATACTATTTCATTCTTTATAAACGCATTACTCTAATATGTTAGCATTATTGTATTTGTTTGACACATGTTCATGATACCTGATTTAAATTTTGATATAATAACCAGTCATGATCAGATGCATAATAATATACATTTGATAAAACTAAAATTACACAAAATCAAACTTATTCAAATTCTCCATAGTTTTTATCACACCATAGTTTAATTATAAATTAAGTATTCACGTATAAATTAAATTGTACTAGATAAATAGTGTACGTCTTACTGTTTCATATAAATTGATTATTTTCAGTGAAATTTGAATATTTGTAGATTTATACAGATCATAAATTAATATAAATTAGAATAGAGTTAAATTCAAAAAATGTGTTAACAGCTAAAACAATACTCGTAGGGAAATAAAATAAAATGTTTTAATTAGATCGTTTAAATATAAAAATAACAGGAATAAATATTTGTATTCCCAAAATGCACAGTAATATTATATATATATGTATTCAATAAAACCAGTGGACTTCAACCTTATTCAATTCAATTTTATTATTTTTTTTTCACGAAATACTATTATATGTTTTAAAAAGAGCTGATTGATGAAATTTGTTTTACAAATATGGGTAAAATCGACCATTTTTTAATCAATTTAGTTTTATTATATTATTATATTAATTTAATTTGCTTTGTATAATTGAATTAATTAATTTTTCCTAAATTTTTTTGTTTAATTATTAAAGTAGGTATATCTTGAACTTCATAACTTATTTATTTAGAATCTACATTTAGATATATAGCCTGGGATAGAAAATATGACTTGGAGATTTTATTAAATATAATAGTTTATACTCAATTAATAATAAATGGCAAATGCACATGACATGTAAAACATTAGATTGTGTATGTTGTGATTTTTGCTGTAGTTAATATGGTCTAAAGAAGCATTGTTTTGAATAAACCTATTAGGTACATTATGTTAAAATTAAGATCAACACAATATTATTATTGATTTTAATATTATAATATACATAAGACCCTAAAATATTTGTTTTTCTTTCGGAATAAGGTGTCTTAAAAAAACAAATTACGTGTTAGACGCTTAAATTCAGACATGATCATTTCTACTTAAATTAAATTAAATTGCACGATAAGAATTACTTGGCGAGGATTTTGAAAACACAGTTATAGATAAACCGTGTAATCGGAGTTGCTAGTTATCGCTATTCGGTCGAGCTGAAAATTGAACGCAGCTGATCCAGTGGATCAACTGGATATTTCCGCGCCAAAAAATTCTTACTAGATATTTCTAAAGTTGTACATATGTATAGCTTTTTGCGTTACACTAAAACATGTCCTGAATGTAAAAAACGGAAATACGAAAATAAACCAATCCATTTTGAGACAAATAATACAAACGATTGTCCCTATTTAATAAGAATTAAATAAAGTGAACAACATCTCACTGCCCTTTAATTGGTTCCAGTGAAATTTAATTATTGTTGATTTTGTATAATTATGTTACTGAACTCTATAGAACTGTATATATTATTTGGTAACGAAAAATGTACTAGATAATTAATTTATAACGTAAAATACGATTAAAACGACAATACAATAATATTAATAAAATAATACAAATACCAATATTATGCATTTAAAATTAATTTTGGTAACTGATATTTTAAGTAAGTATAATATTACTATTTGAAATTAAGAAAAACTGATAAAACTAATAAATATATTGTGTGATATTGAGTAACTGAATATAAAATTGAGTGAAATTGTCTCTTCGAAGTAAAAATAGTTTCATACATTTTACAAGCAATTTGTTGTTAAAATGTCTTATTAAAATAATTTATTATGTTTGTTATGACATATTACACTGAATTCATTCTCAATGTTTGTGATTAAATATTGAAAACTCGATTCGAAAAACTGTAAAATAAATTGAATGTAAAATATGAAAAAAAATAATGGACTGTGAAGAAGAAAAATAGTAGGTACTTAGAAATAAGACTGACTGTACAATCAATTTAAATGCTATATATTATCTTGGCAAATTAATGTCAACATTGGATCAATTCGATTTTTGTTTGTAATATTATTTTTTCGTTCAATGAAATATTTTTTATATATTTTAATATTATACTAACGTATATAGTGAACTTGCTGGAATTTAGTACGTAATATTCCAGGGGGTAGTGACGCGATGGACAGGATCATGAAAGTAATTTAACCAATTTGAGGATCGGAAAAATAAAACTATATTTTTGTTTATTTCCCAAGTATGAATATTATCAGTATCTACCTATATATATATATATAGTTCCATAACTCCGAAGTTTCATCGTGGCATTTACGAGAATATTGTGTGTGGGTGCCTACGTGAACACCCATCAAGCATAACGCGGTATCACAATTTAACTATTCTATGGATCGTTGTATTCGTCCATCGTGGCGTATCGGAAGCTGCTTGACTCACCTGTGAGGGCGGAGGCTTATTATTTCTTTTTTAACAATACTCGATACGGAGTCTCCAGGCCCCACGTTGATGGAGCGAGTACTTGAGTTTTTTTTTTCTCATTACAGTATAATAAAAATTTAAAATTTATTTAATGCTAATTTAACAATTTCGTATAAAAAAAAAAAGAAACCAAGGCTCAACGCCCGAAAGGAGCACGGTCTACTCGTTTACCCCCCCCCCCCCCTCCTCTCCACGTGCAATCAATAGTACGCCACTGATGTCGGACCGGCTTCACTGCGCTATGGTTATTTATACGTTTACTATATGTTTACTTAGTATATTATTATGATATTATACTAACATTGGAGCACGTGCACGTGGATCGTGGCCGGCGATATGTTTTGCGGTTGACATGTGTAATTGCCGCTGTCCGACGTGTTTGTGTACGGCATAATCAGGTCGCTTTCCGTGCTGTTGATGTGCACGACCAGGCCCCGATCCGTGTCAAAATTGATCATCCGATCGGAATGATACCAGAACACGAACAGCGGGGCTTGTGTTGACCCCTGTAGCCGGCACACCAGTCTTAAGCTGCTGCCGCTCATGATGTACAGGTCCGGTGAACCGAGGATTTCCGCTCTGGCCTCTAAAGGGACGTTGTAGAAAATGAAAAAAAATTAAATTTGAAACGCTTGCGTGGCATAGAATTTCATTTATTCGAGAATGCAGGGTTTGAAAAGACAACCTCGTGTTCTTATGCGTCTTGAAATATATTACAGTGATTCGCCGAACATGCTCACTCCCTTTGATCTTTTAATAATGCGTATATTTAAATTGTGTTTTTTAGAATTTTTATATATACTCGATAACCATATTCGTATACAGACTTTGTAAACAAAAGTGTTGGAAAAGGGTTATTTTTAAATACGTACCACCATTTTCATCTGTAAATTACTAAGTGAATGATTTTTTTTGAAAATATTGATGCATCTAAACCTAAACTCAAACGAGTAGTTCCTGAGTAATTAAATTTTGTGTACTAATGATTATAGTCCTGAACAAGTTGTCTGCCCTACTAATTTCACTGATCTTGCCACGAACACCTTTTCATCCTACAAGCACTCAGTAGTTTTATGAACTACTCTGAGTATCATACGGCATATATGAAAAGTTTTTACAAGAGTTTCTGGGATACAGATAAATAAAATATAATCTCAACAGATGTTGAGTATTAATAATATTATGTAATACTCAAGACGAAATTGGTAAGTATAACTAAAATTCGAAGAGCAATATTATTGAAAGTTTGACGTGTAATACATAATAATAAGATATACAAGCCAGCCACTTGTTAAAATTATTATTATATTAAATATAACATTTATGTAGTATTTAGTCATATGTTGTACCAATAATGTATCGTATTATATTATTTAGACAGCTTTTAAAATGTATGTATGACAATCTAATAGATTGATTCAAAATTTCTCGTCTCCGGTACAATGGAGATTCAGAATATCAATGTGTAGGTAATTTAGGTACTTATGATTCTGTATATTTCGTACATTATTTTGTGTTTTGCTCAAATAATTCTTACTTTTGTTTTGGATGAACTATTAGGTTATATAGGTTATCGAAGGTTATTATCTTTTAGTCAAAAGACTATATACCTGCATGTGTTATATTTGTTTTTCAAACTCTATTCTCGTGGTATTTTCCGATACAGCCACTCAGTTTACTGGTAAAGAAACGTAATATCACGAAATGTTTGAACATAAAATAAAGGTTTATGGACTGGCATTTTATCGTGAAAATTGAATGAGAGCACGCTTCAATAGCTTAATTCGTAAAAGTGCACAATAGTTGTAAATTAACCTATGAATCAATGTATGCACTGCAAAATATCTTGACATTTGGATCAATATGTGCAGCTCATGGGTATGTAAGTAAAATATGGAGTGAACCGCCATATTAGGTATATAATATTATGATACAATATAATATATTTCGTCATACATATATTTTACTCTCGTCTTAAAATATGATAGAATGACACGCCTTTCGCGCGATCTCCGGAGAATTGCATATTATCCATCAATGTCAACGCAAACTTAGGAAAAGTCGTCCATGTTTTTTTGTTGTAGTCATTTTAAATAGATAAAATAGTTGGCTCAAACATAAAAACAGTCAACAAATTTGAGCCAGGGTCGTTCAAAACTACTGACATCTGAATCTGAACATAACAATGTTTTAATTTCGTTTTGAAGCATCGTTGACATTAATTATTATAAATAAGGGTGTGTTTTATACATATAAACAGTAACACGATAAGTTGTTTTAAATTCTTTAAACATTCCTCGCCGGTATTTGCTTACACACTAAACTTTAAAACTACAACTTACTAACCTGTGACTTTTAAATGTACAAAATTGCTGGTAGTTGGATGTGTAGCTATACGGCATTCGTATAAACCCGCGTCTGATGCTTCCACTGGTGTTATTTCTAAATTCCACGTCTGAAAAATTGAATCAAATTGCATTTAATTATAAGGTAGGTATAACACAGTTTTAATTTAAATCGAGCATTTATGTGAATACTTAAATATTAAACTCTTTCAGATTAAAACGAATTTGAATTCTATTGATAAGCATTAGGTAATGAATTATTTATTACTCTGAAAGTGTATATGTATATTATTCTATAACGCAATATCAACGACAGATACAATAGTTTGAGTATAACAACTATAATATATAATATTATATTATGTTACACGAATTATTCAGTGACAATATTATTGCTCAAATTATTTTTATTTAAATGATTAAATATTCATAACACAAGTATACTGACTTAAAGTTGCATTAATATTAATGGGAGGTTCATTTTGTAATTAGTTTCAATGCATTTTAAGTTATCAAATTCAATACTGAGAGATTGAATAATTATTAACATATTTCAGACATCAATAATAAAATATTCGTATTCATCATATTATTATGATACCGACTTAGGTTATGATTAATACAATAATTAATATTACGAAGATATAGGTGTGATCAAATATTCAGTGACCTAATTTAATTCATATTACAATATTCTTGTTTCAATTTTTCACTTATACACAAATATACCAAAGTGTAAAAATATTTTTTTAATTTGTGGTATTTTTTATTTAAGGTAAATTACTAACTAAAAACTAATGTTATGATATTTTTTTAATATTTAAAGTTCATGTACGAAATCAAATTAATTTTCTTCAAAACAATAAAATGGATAACTGTCCATATGAAGAAAATGTAAAAAATATATTTATTTTTATTGTAAAATGTTTTTTGGGAGTTTCAGAGCTTGAGGAACCAATAGGTTTAACAATAACGTTTTTATTCCTCCGGAAACATATTTTTTAGAAGTAAAAGTGCGTTATAAAATATTGTTGTAGATAGATCAATTGATTTGAAATTGAATGGGTAGCTGATTTAAAAATGCATTCTGATAATAGCTAAAAACGATGGTAGGTACGTGCATTTTAGACAATGTATTAAGTATTAACCATTATATTATCAAACACAATAAAATGCTTTCAAATTTCAAATATTAATAATAATACATCAAATTGATGTTTAAAAGTTAGCCAAGTGAGAAGTGTGTCCAATACATCTGACCTTTCAGATTTAATATAACAACACATGTAAACGAACCCAAACTATAGCAGTTATCCAATTACCTGGAGGTTAGTACCCTTTAGTTATTAATTTTTTTTCCAAAAATTAGGTTGAAAAACAATACTCAAGAATCAAAAATAGAAATAGTTGTATCTTAAAGTAATTTAATTTTCGTTGAAAGTAGAATTTTGATTTTAAAAAAAAAAACTTGAATGGCTATTAAGATTAAATTAAGTAGAAGATATAAAAAAAGTTGTGTTGAATATTGATTATTTGCATTTTTTAAGAAATTAATTTTGGTATCCAAGTTTAAATTTTTATTTAATTCCTTACTTGTTTTTTTTTTTTAAAGTTTTACTGATTATTGGCTAAACATTTCAGTTCAGTTTTGACCGTCATTAGGAACGCACGTTGTTTCCTTTATCGATAAATGTTATCCGACAAAGTTCATAATGCGCGATTATATATATGAGTTTAATACGGATTTTCCAGTGAGTCGATTAAACATTTATAAATTATTATGCCTATTATTTGCATTAAATGTAAAGATAGCATAACTAATGAAGATTCAATTCAATGCGTTACTTGTAAAAAAAATCTGCATTCTTACTGTGCTGGTTATACGGAGGTAAATTTTAAAAAATTATCTTCCAACACGAAATCAAGATATCTACCAGTAAAACAAAACTAAAGATGGATTTATCTCCTAGTAAGGATAATAAACTAGAAGAGATTATGACTTCCATGAAATTTATGAGTGATCAGTTTGACTCTTTTAATTCCAAAATAGATTCAGTATTAAATGAAATAAAAACCCTAAAGGCTGAAAATTCTAAAATTACATTGGAAAATTTGAAACTTAATAATGAAATTGATTCCAGATTTAAAGATTAAATTTGATGAATTGGAACAATATAATCTTCGTAATTGTATCGAAATTAAAAGCATACCAAAAACTCTAAATGAAAATTGCTCGGATATAGTTCAATCTATTGCTAAAAAAGTGAATTGTAATGTTATTATTAATTCAGCAAACATAATTGCCACAAAAGAAAATAATTCAGGAATTTTAATAGCTGAGGTTAACTCTTTGGAAACGAAAAATGATCTTCTACGCAAAATAAAAAAAGATAAAGTTGAATGCAAATATGGTCGCTAATGCCTGGTCACCGGATGTTAAAATATTTTGTAATGAGAGACTTACCAAATTCAAAAGATTGTTATTTGCGAAAACTAGGACTATTTGCAAGGAAAAACAATATAAATATTTTTGGACCAATAATGCTGCAGTATTAGTCAGAAAAGATGATGGTTCAAAAATAGTAAAAATTAAATCTGAATTAGATATTAATAAATTGTAAGTACTTAGGTAAAATTAATGTATTTCTTTTGTTTTTAAAAATGTTATTATGAATGCAGATACAATAAATGAAATTAATTCGATAAATAATATTAACTCCATAGTCTTAGAAAATAATAATATTACTCAAAATTTTGTTTATGAAAACTCTTTTTCATTATTAGCATTAAATATTAGAAGTATTAGATTATATTTTGATGAATTAGCATTATTTCTGGAATCAAAACATTGTGACTTCGATGTAATTGTATTGAGTGCAACGTGGCTTGCCCATGATTTTAAATTTATTTTAAACGGTTGTCAGTCACTTAATTTAATAGGTAAATTTAATAAAAGTGATGGTGTAACTATATTGATTAAAGAGCAAGGTAATTTAATAAATGTAAGAGACAACATAATCAGTCACTGTAACTCTTTAGAATTAAAATTTAAAATTAATAATAGTAGGTACGTATACTATTCTTGGTATTTATAGATCTCCTAATGATAATGTAGATCTTTTTATAAGTGATTTGGAGTCATACATCTTATTAATAATACAAATAATACGGCAATAATTTCGGAACTAGCGGGACGTTTGAGTCCCGGACACTTTGATCGGTAATAGAAAATAAATGCCTTTATATATTTATATGTTCTGGCCTGGCGGGACATCTGAGTCCCGTCTAATACACGTTGAAAAAAAAAAAAGTGAAATATACTTATTCTTAGACTTATTATTTTACATTATAGCTGGAAAAACCTAACCGTACTCTTATCTGCTAGTAATGGTATTTATGTATATATATTTCGCGCACACAATCTATTTACGGACGATGCTAATCGTTGTTTTATTTTTCAATACTTCTTAGCAACGAAATAAAATGTGTTTGGTCGTCATATTATCAGTATTTACGTAAATAATTAAGATTTATGAACCGGGACTCAAAAGTGCCGTCAGTCCGTACCTAACTTATGTCGTGCGCTCTTGCTGTTGCAGTGTCGCGCGCTTTCGTTGTCGTTGTTCATAATATCAAAGTTGTGCAATCGTCTCGTGTTCGGTGTTTTTTTTTTATTTCGCAATGTTATATTATTATGTCTTATTAATTTTTGTGTAAATTAATTTTTTTTAATCAAAATGAGTGCTGAAAAAGTATCCGGATCTTGAGGAATGGCTAGCAATGGATATACCCGACGGTGAAGATTCTGAAGATGAATATGATTTGGATGACATCTTCTTGACCAACGAAGAAGCTCAAAATGAGGTAAAAAAACTTGATGGACATTTTTTTGCATAATGAGCAGCTTTCTGAAGTAACTGAAATAGGTAACAATGACGACTGTATTATTTTTGATTTTCCTAAAAGCGATAATCAAAATCAACGTGCTTCATCAGGTTCGTCTATAGTAGATACTAGAACTTTGAGGTCCCAAACTTCTCAAATGCCTATCGTTGTAAATGTACCGGTTGATGTAGGTGTTATTCCTGAAATTATAGAACCTAATATCGAAATAAATCGACAGTGGAAAAAAAAAAGATGAAATTACTGCTGAACTTCCCCAATATGACGTACAACCATTATTATATAATGAAAATATGTTTGCTGGTTGCAAAACTGCTACCGATGTTTTTCTAAAATTTATTCGCCCTATTGTCGACAATATCATTTTCCAAAGTAACCTTTATGCAACACAAAATAACAAAAATTTGAAACTAACTGAAAAAGAACTATATGCTTTTTTGGGAATAAATTTTTGCATGGGGTACAATAAATTACCATCATATAAGTTATATTGGAATACTAGTGATGATTTACATGTACGTTCGATTTCCAAAGCCATGTCTAGGGATCGATTTCGAGAAATATTATCAAATATTCATGTTAATGACAGTGCAAATTTACCAAATAATAATAAAGATAAATTATATAACTACGTCCTATGTCGATATAAATATAGACATTAGCAATATTTCTGTTTTAGCTACTGAATATCAAAATATTTTATCTTTTAGTGGATTCGTTCCATGTATTAATAGTTTCACTCTGAGTGTCAATAATTGTAACTCATGCATTGATCGTATTCTTACAAAAAATGTAGAAATTAGTGACATCAGTTCATATATAATAAAATGTAACATTACAGATCATTATGCTACAGTGATATTCATAAAAAATAATTCTAGTATTAAGGATTGTATTGATTATTTACCTAAGACCAAGTATAAAATTGATTTTATTCATTTAAATATGCTTATAAACATAGAAAACTGAGATACTTATCTTAATAGCACAAGCATTGATGAAGCATTTGATAAGTTTAACCTCAAAATTAGTGAATTTATTAATCTATCTTTTAGTAAATATATTGTAAACAACTACAAAAATAAAAATAAAAAGCTTGAAGATTGGATCACTAATGGCTTAATTGTCTCTATAAGAAAAAGAAACCAATTAGCTTGTACTTAAAAAAAAAGACCTTTTGATAAAAATTTTAAATTCATATATATTAAATATAGAAATGTATTAACTCAATTAATAAAAAAAGCTAAATTATTACATTATCAGAATAAAATAACTAATGCAGGTAATGACATTAAAGAACTATGGAATATAATAAAAGAAGTATCTGGGAAAAAAACTAATATTTTTACAATCAATCAAATAAGAGATAATTCTAATAATTTAATTACTAACAATGTTGAAATTTGTAATATATTTAATAAATATTTTTCTAATGTTGGGCCTACCATAGAGAATAATTTTAAATCATCTGGTTTTAACTTTAAGTCTTTTGAATATCTTAACAACAAATGTAATATATCAGATTCAATTTATATTAATCCAATAAATAATATTGAAATTGAAAATCTATTGAAATCAATAAAGGATCATACTTCCTTTTATGAATCAGGTTTATCTAATTATATTTTACTACAAGTTGCTCAATCTATATCATACCCATTATCCTATCTTTTCAATCTTGCAATTTCTCTAGGTACATTTCCTAATAATTTCAAAAAATGTGTTATTCTTCCTTTATATAAAGCAGGAGATTTTAAAAATATCTCTAATTATCGTCCAATAGCACTATCCTTAACCATATCTAAGATATTCAAAAAATGTATAAAATATAGAATTTTACAGTTTTTAAGCAAAAATAATTTCTTCTCAAAAAATCAATTTGAATTTTTAAAAGGTAAATCAACTAATGATGCTTTATTTCTTTTAAATCAATTTATACTATAATAATATTTAAAATAATATTTACTATATCGTAGCATTAAAAATGTGTATTTATTTTACAGTCACTCCTTTATAAAATCATTAAACAGTTATAATTATTTACAATGAACGCTATGTTACTTACTAGTCATATAGAACTATACATGGAAATTCCTTAAACGTAACACCCACACATTAACTTTGTGTTTATCATATTATTATGAATGAATTAACATGAAGCACGCCATACTATCATTAAATGCCCACTAAATGTGAATACCTTTATAATATTAAAGTTAAGATCCAAAAAGCAATCTAAAGTGATGGTATCCAAAAAATGTATTAATAGTAAAACGTCCAGGAATAGTAAGTACTTGTTAATGCAGACAATTTAAAGCGTTAAAAATCTATAATATTGTAATAATAATTGCAGTATGTTATAAAATAATAAATTTTAATTATTTCCCTTTTACATTTATTGTATCACTAGCATACTCAAGCTTGGGCAAGTAAATAATAATTTTAATTGAGTTAAGTTAAGTTGATAGTGAAAATTTTAAAAAGTTTAAAGTTAATAGTTATCCTAATTTTTTTTAAACTCAATTAAGTTAAAAGTTATAATATGGAAACTTACAATTAACTTATAATATTTTTTTTAAATATTATATAAATAACCAGTAATATAGATTAAAATAATATAAAGTAAATATTTATGCAATATGTATCATCAATAATAATTGTATTATATATATTATTTATTTATTAAGTTTATATCAGTAAAAATCAGTCAAGTTAAAAATTAAATTTTAAAAAGTTAAGCTAATTTTAACTTAACTTTAACTTTTTAACTCGTTTATGCTCAGGCTGGCATACAGTATATTCTATGCCATTCAACTATTAAAGTACTCATATACAGTGTGTTATTGTATACATTTACTTTTATTAGAAATAATTGAGCACATAGAACTTTGTTTCGATATTTATTTGTTTTAAGAACTAATTTAATTTTATATAACTTACTAAAAACTAATTTCATTAGGTCGGTCGTTACAGTACGATCAAAAATAAATAAACAGTTATAGTATTTTGGGTGGTGAACTTAGCACGAATACTATGTATAATGTATATATACAAATCATCGTTTTACCACCCTGTATAAAGAAAAAGTAATTTATTGTTTTTAAACTAAAAATATATTTATTGTTATGGACGTAAATAAAGGGGATATGATATTATAATTTATTAGTTATATACATACATACTATGTATACCAATACCATACAACATTCATTCAAACAATTCTAGCTTAATTTATTATTGCACTACGTCAACCATATGAAAATTATAAAACATAAATAAATTCACGAATAATAATAATTGAATAATTTATTTTAGCATTTTAATCGAGAATCAAATTATGAATAATATACTAAAATAACGAGTGTTAAATTGACTATACAATCCATAATATATAATTTTCTTAATTCTACTTTTTTAAATTGTATATTTTAGTTAATTCTTATATTTAAGAGGACGTCACACCCGCATGGTTGTCTCCGTCTTACAAATGTACAACATAGCAAAAACCGTTTTTCGTGGTACAACTTTTCTCGCACCATATTTCGTGTAGAACTACCAAATTTTCACAACTCGTAAAGAAGAACTTTATCTGTGCAACAGCGTACTTTTTTTTAGATAACTGTATACCCTATATGTTCAGAAATTTTGGAGCCACTACACAAACACAGAAAGATAAAAGTTGCCCCGCGCAAAACAGGCATGCGGGTGCGACGTCCTCTTAAGCAATATTTGTACATTTAATAATATTATAAATTAAATAACTAAAAACTAATTGATTATTTAGAATTTTTTTGCGTTTGAATGGAAGGCTATAAAAATATAGACTATAATATTGAATAATAATTAATTTTAATGGAAAAAAAAATTCAGCAATGAACCTATTTTACATATACATAACGGTGTACTAAAAATACCCACTACCTACTATATTATATTAATTGTAATAACTTTTTTTTTATTGATTTAAAACATTCGAATTTGACCAGCTGATAAGTATATGGATACTTATAATAATTGCATTATTGGTTTTAATATATTATTTTAAATTAAGTCGAATTAAGCTGTTTATATTATATTTTAATATACAATTATACAACAAATATAAAATATTCAAACAAAAAATAATTTAAACACATTTCCTAACAATGCTTTTATTCGTTTATGAACGTCTTAATTATTAAATTAATAACAATAATTTGTCAATATTATGTTTGGTTCAGGGCTTTAATTAAAAAAATATCTATCTTTTTTCGGTTTTGGTTATTTAAACCTCTTAAATTTTAATGTTGAACGTTGTAGCTCTTTCAAACGTTATTATATTTTTGAACGTTATTTTAATTTTGTCTTTTGTGTGACCATTTATTGCAGTTTTTGAAAAGGTTAGTATCTTTTTTAAGTTTGATACTTACCTACACTATAATCCTTATTCATACAATTTATATATTTAAACCAATTAGTTTAAATTTAAAAATTATGATAAATCGAATTTAGCATATTGTGGCATTAAAGTAATAAAACCGCAACAATGAGTTTTACCTATTCTTTCATGGTATCATGAAATTAACATTAACGTTTACTTTTATTTTTTTTTTATTTAAATGTCTATGTAAATTGTATAATGAAGCAAACTAATTTATTTATTAACTATACTTTGATATAGAACAGTAAGTGTCGAGTAGCCAATAATAGTTATAAAATGTAAATATATTGTTTAAGACTAGTTTTATATAAAATTAATTAATTTTACATTATATTATGTGATTATTTATTTTCTGAAATGTCAAACTTAAATAATTTATGGTATGTTTTTTTGTTTACTTGAATATAACATTAAACAAAGGTGGGTCTATAATGTTATTTTGAGATTTTAAAGTGTATGTTAAAAATGTTTACATATTAATTATAATAATTATTAATATTGATAAGGAACATTTTGTTTATTAAAAAAAAGGGTGGAAGTAGGTAATCGCTATACTGTATAGTATTGGTTGAGTGTACCTCGTCATTGAATAGGCACTGTAATGGATTTTGTGTTAAATTTGAATTCAATAATAATTCATTGTACAACGGTTCTGAGCGATGATGGTCTAACTTTTTGATAACCTGCAAGATAACTTAACAACTAAGACTAACAAAAATTACCTAATATGCGTATTTATCCCCCCTTTTTTTTTTAAAAAAAAGTACTGAGAATTTTCAACATTCAACTCCTAAAATTTCTAAGTAGATCCAATTTGTTCCAGCAAAGTTAAAATACTTTAGAACTGTCTTTACAAGCTTAAATATCACATATTATTTATCTTGTTTAGACTTATGTGGACTTATTTTAGACGAAAGTAGAAATGTCTACTGAATTTGTATTAGAATTTCGTTAGGTATAATATTATAATCAAGTAGAATATAATTTATGTGATGCCTGTAATTATTTTATTTGAAAAGTAACCTGAATTTGTTATTTGTAACTACAATTTTATATTTTAAGTATTGTTATATATATATATATATACTTGATTTATATATATATATATATATTTGTATTATTTATTTTATTTGGAAAATTTCACGTGAAGTACTTCAGTGATACTGACATGGAGACATGAAATTAATTAATACTATTGTTGAAATCCAGTAGGCGTCTTGTCTTCCGTTGTAAGGACATTTGTATAATATAGTCAGTACAGAAAGTTTTTGTAATTATTAGTATTATGTATTATTTGTTAGACATTTGAAATTTGAGTTGTTTCTAATCAAAATTGTTTTAAGATATTTTAACAGCCATGTGTTAAGAGATAATTAATGTACTACCTATATTGGATATTGATGTTAAAGTATTATAGTCGTACTGTGTCTTAATTAAAACAGCAAAATACGCGATAGGAAAAACAAAAAAGTGTTTTATCTTTATTATTTATATTTGACATTCGTAGATATATTAAGTTATATCTATTGAAATTCGTAGTGTCATCACGATGTGTTGTACAAGGGCGCTTGCAGGTTGCAAAGCGTGCCATTGCCACCCTGATTTTTTTACACTCTATGTCTGTAAGTAATTTATAATGTCACGCAAATGACGTGTCCTTATAAGATATTAAATTATAAAAATTTCGATGTGGCATCGGATTAAATTACTGTATTACTAAAAGATATAATTAATAGAAGTTATCGTACTCACATGTTTTTAACGCAAAAGACGATTTAATGGAAATGCTTTTGTTTTATATTATTTACTTTCATATTTACGAATGTTATAATTTATACTTATCACACACACATTAATATATTCACAATAAATTATTATTACACTATAATATGAAAATTATAATTTTGTATAAAAATTTAAAAACCGCAAAATATTCGACAGTTTGTAAGGTAAACTTCTTCTTTTTTTAGATTCTGAGCGAAGCCAATGAATTTAATGGTTTTACAATGATGTGTGTTTTTTTTTAATTTTTTTTTTGTGTTTGTCATCACCTTTTAGGACAGTAAAAGTGCTTGGATTTTCTTCAATAGTAACTTTTCTGATAGGAAAGTGAATATAGTTGGTACTTTGGGGGGTCAAAAGTAAAAAAGGTGGGTAAGTGGATGTTGCTCCGCTGTACAGTAGGTTACAAGTGGGTCACTGTAATGGATAGTGTTAAATTTGAATTCAATGATATAATATCATTGTATAAGAAAAACGATTCTGAGCGAAAACGGTCAGTCAGCCTATGATATTACCAAGTATATTTGATGATATTATTGTGAATAAAGTAATTTATATATAACCTATTTACGTGGAGCCTTGTTTTCAATTTTCAATCCTCAGCTATAAAAGTTGAACATTTTATACATTTTTAACTAGAAAATAATTATTAAATATAATTATTTTATTATAATATAATTTGATAAATTTTGTTAAAATTTGAACTTTAAATTCTTATAAAAAAAATTGTGCCTATGTATTTTTAATATTTTTCAACTGCTATTGTAAAAATATATCAGGAACATTGTATTAAATTTTTACGCTTTTTTTCCCAACAAATACAATTTAATTGATATTTATAGAAAAAAAAACTAAAAAAAATGGAAACTGACAATGTCCGTAAACAGCTCAAAATAAGTCAAAATATTTGGAAAATATTATGGTATATAGAAAATGAAAATATAAACAACCAGTGAAAATTTCATGTATCTACGGTCACTTGTTTTAAAGTTACAACAAAAACCAAATTCAATTTTGTGAAAAATCGATTTTGCGTAAAAAGTCCCGTTTTTCCTTAATTTTCCTTTTGTTTTTCACGTCCCGTTTGAAAACTACTGAGAAATTTTTACTCATGACCCCACAAAGTGCCAACTAGATTCATTTCCTATCAGAAAAGTAACTGTTGAAGAAAATCCAAGCACTTTTACTGTCCTAAAAGGTGATGACAGACACAAAAAAAAAATTAAAAAAAAACACGCATCATTATAAAATCTCAATACATTCATTGCTTCGCTCAGAATCTAAAATTTCCCAGTAGTTTTCAAAAGCGACGTGAAAAACAAAAGAAAAATTAAATAAAAACGTGAATTTTTACGCAAAATCTGTTTTCGAGATGATTGATTTTGGTTTTTGGTGTAACTCTAAAACAAATGACCGTAGGTACTTAAAATTTTGAGTGAATGTTTATATTATCATTTTCTATACACCATAACATTTTGATTTATTTTGAGCTGTTTACGGACATTTTTAGTTTCCATTTTTTTTAGTTTTCTTTTCTATAAATATCAATAACATTTTATTTGTTGGGTAAAAAAGCTTGAAAATTTAATAGAAGGCTCATAGGTTATTGTTTAAGAGGTAGATGAAAAAAATTATAAATTCTTATTCACAGTTTTTATTTATAAGCATTTAAAGTTCAAATCTTGACAAAATACGGAAAAATCACGAAAATTAGCAAATAATTTTGAGTTGAAAATTCATGCATTTAATGCATGTTACATTAAACAATTCAAAATAGTATAATTACCTATATATTTTTAGAAAAATGTTGTTTTTTAATAGTTATTGTATTGCGTTAATAGATCACCTAGTAATCGGTATTATAATATATACATCACAATATTTAGTTATTATTACTAAACATAAATGGTACGTACCTACCTATTATATTATACAAAATTATTCAACTATAAAGTTAACAAAACGTTTTTTTTTCTTCAAAATGTGGAGTTTGCACTTTATTAAAGTCTCTAATGGTGCAATTGTCATTATTCTTGCTGATTACTTAGACTGATTCGTTTAATCCTTTTTTCTCCCTCATTTGGCTTTAGTTCTATTGTCAAAGAGCCAAAGTGGGGTGGGTGCTATTAGTTCTCTACGTGTATTGACATATTTACTGCTATTCGGGGTGTTGATTGTAAAAGTGCTTTATCTTTAATTGTACCGGGAAATTGTTCACAATTTATATTGGCGTCTAGAAAATGTTAAAATGTTCCAAAATGACGGGAAAAAACCAAGTACCTGTAAAGTTACGGATGCATGTGAAATAATGTATTCACTAATATACCCAACGATATTAGCCACGCATGGCTCCGACATTTTATACTGAATTATCGTGTTAGTTTTAGTCATTGAGTTATAAAGGTTCATTTTCACTTCACCATACAGTTTCGTATATTGTAATATAATATTATACACCTATGTCCTATATAGTATAATATAATAGAATTTAGGAAACAAATCTTATAATTGTATTTTGTCTTAGCAGTAATTTGAGTATAATATTTCGTATAATTATTTTTTATTTAACATCAAGAATAATATATCGTTAGCTCTGCTAAACTAAAATTAAAATTATATATGGTTCACCTTTAGATGTCTGGTGTGGTCTACGTAAAACCTTTTGTCACTGCTATAACTTCTCGTTCCTATTGTTAAAATTGTATAGTCTATCCGTCTCATCCAAGACACCTGTAAGCAAACAAATAAAAATATCGCATAAGTATGTGTACAATGTTTTACCATATTTCATTTTTTTTTTAAATTAAATAAAATTATGTTTTTAATATTATTGTTCGTAATTATTATTACTTGAAAATTATTATACTTCTATATTCATAGAACCATCGTTCGTACGATGTTCAAGCATTTAATATTTTGCAGTTGGATTTATGCAACCATCAAATTGATTTAGTACTTAGTAATGATATCATATTATATTATACAAAGTACAAACTCATCATTACTAAAATATTTACTTATCGTAGGTAAAATATCGGACAGCTTGGTTAGGTTCAATGTTTGACACACGTAAAACCATGTAACAGAATTGCAGCATGAATATTTTATAAACTATATTTCGTATAATTTAGTTATTGTATTTTATTGACATGCATTGTACATTTTTTAGGAACATAAAACAGAATCATGTCATTGAAAGTATTTGATATATTACTATTATTTTTTAGTTTGACGTATGCAATTGGAAAACCATGTTGTTTCAATCGAAATAACTTTTAATTTAATTTTCAACCAACATTTATATTGTTTTGAGTTAGATTATTATAGTTACTATTAGTAGTAGTAGTAGTAGTAAAGATATCAAATAAAACTGCTAAAACCAAATATTAGTGTTATGTTCTCAATGAAACTGATTTAGTATTATACAATGCAAGAATATTATGTGTAAAGATATATTTATATTATAATGTAAACACTCATTATTTAAAAAAAAATAATAAGATTTATTGCCCTTTTTATATTTAAGGTGAATAACATTACATATTCTAACATTTTATAATATTACCCTTATATTAATATTGCTAGAAAAACTTTTAACATTCGTTTTTATATGTTACCTTAAATATATTAAAAAATGTAAACACTTTTTTTTATGAATTTTGATCTTGGCATTTGAAAGATGACTTATTATTTTTCTGTAAATATGACTAAAATCGTTTATTTCTGTGTTTTTAATTAAAAGCATGACTTTTCTATTGAATATATAATAATATTATATAAGGATCATAGCTATTTTTATTTATTATTACATTTAGTATGCAAAATGTAAATAGTTGTAGCTAAGACTATTTTCAATTGGGTTAGATTCTGAGCATAGCGATGAATGTATTGATTTTACATTATGTGTATTTTTTTTTGTTTCAGTGTCAGCAGTCTAGTCTTTTGGGGTTGTAAAATTCCTTAAATTTTCAACTTTGAGAGTGGTTTCTGGTATCAAATTGGATTTAGTTGATACTGGTTTTTTTTGCAGTTTGAGGGAAGGGGGCCTTTCAAGTACTTTTCAAAATAATTGGGAAAAATAAAAAAAAAACAGGAATTATCACGCAAAACCGTTTTTTGACAAAACCAATTTTTTTTTTGTAGAACTGTAAAATGAATAACCCCAGACACTTAAAATATTTAGTCACCAAATGTTATATTTGTATTTTTTTTTCATGATAAAATTTTATAAATATTTTGTTATATTTTTTTTTAATTATAAAAGCTTTTATACCTACTAGCCTTTTTAAAGTTTTTTTTTCAATTATTATCGATAAAACAATTTTCACTTTTTTTTATCAAAAACATTGACAATTTAATAAACATCATTTTCATCATATTATATAATATATTAAAAAATATTAAATTTTTTATAAGTATTTTACTTCAAATTCGATGAAATTGTATATTTAAACGAATAACGATTATAGTCTGTTATCTTGTTCTGATTATTCGTGGAGACTTAAAACATTTAAGTATATTATTATATATTTTGCTATACGCATATACGCAATGACATTTTCAAAATATCTAGATTAATATTGAGCTATTTATTCCCTAAACCTACCTATAAATGTACACTCTTCTACGGTATGGTGGTATTGACTCAAAAGCTAATATAATGCATGAAATGTAATCAATCTACTGTAAAACTAATAGTAAAAAAAAATACTTTAATATAGGAATACCAAAATACATATGAACTAACTAAACTATACTTAGTGGTATAGACTGACAGACCGTCTCCGCTCAGAATCGTTTTTCATATTATACAATGACATATCATTAGATTCAAATTTAACACATCCATTTCCAATCGACCAACTCGACACCTAATGTATATACATCAGTGTGGTTCCTACTTGCCCATGTTTTTGAAATGATTACTTCCCGCAAACATGATATTGGATATTAAATAAAGGAAATATAAATCATAAAATTCATAAAATGAATGTATTTTAATACATTTGTAGGTAGTGTAAGTTTTGAGTTTATATATGCGCCTGATAAAAAAGTAAACAATTTTAGAGTAAAAATAAGTTGTACATATTCACAAACAAAGTTCATAAAAAAACGCTTGCCAAGTCAAGGATCGGCATGTAAACTTTCTAGATTTTTAATTTTTAGAAATTTATTAACTAATATCACACCCAAGCGGTATAACAATTTGAATCCAGAAAAATGTCTGTGTGAACAGCACCACAAAAAATCATTTTCATTTTCATTGAATGAGATAGATCTCCGAAACCACAGAGCGGATTTCGTTGTTTGAGGTCTTGTTAGATTCACATTGGTTAGGAAAACTGTAGGCAGTGAAGATTTTCAGAACATTTACTTTAATAGTTAATTCACTACAGAACATTAAAAAAAATTAAAATTAATTTTATTGGGCGTTTTTTTTTTTTTATGTTTTTTAGCTTTACAGCTTTGTAGCAAATTAATGATTGGAGGTAAACTTCTGAAAATCTTCACTGCACTTCTCCTAACTAATGTGAATCGAACAAGACCCTAAACAACAAAATCCGTTCTCTAGTTTCGGAAATCTATCTCGCTAAATAAAAATCTAGCAAAAAATAACTCTTTTTTTATCCGTAAAAAAAAATTTTAATTCCATGTTTAGTATTTACTTGATGATTCCATAACTTTCTAGCTATCATAGTTTTGGAGAAAAGTTAAAAAATAGAAAATTTGTGACTGTTCACGCTGACGTTTTTATGGATTCAAGTGGTTTTTATAATTTTTATAATTTTCTTATTTAACACAAATTCTTGAAGTTTTCATAATTTAGACTTTTTTCATTTCAATTACCATAATTATTTGATTAAAAATCAAGAAAGTAACAGTAAAATATATTTTATAATAGGTTTCTATAGGTACTGCCTTTAAATGATGGGGGGTGACTGTCGAAAGATTCGGTTGGTATCCTATTTTTAACAATAATTATAACTTAAATACTATTTTAAGCACAATTACAAAAAATAATTTAAAAAATAATTAATCTATTCAAGGAACCGATAAATATCGTTCAATACTTTGATAAAAATGTGCTTTTTGAGGAACAAAGTTATATAACGTGTACCTATAGTTTCATACTTAAATATAATATTTATAAGCCTTGTGGGGTTTGTATTAATATAGTTTTTTCAATTTGTATAGATATGAGTATCAAAAGTTAATACTATGGAAATAATTTTTTAGACTAAAAATTGAATTTAGATTGTCGTGCGAGTTGTAATGGTTATAATATTATACTCATTATGAACCGTTGACGATGGATCTCCTCGTAGATAAATGAAATAATATTGTAGTATATTTTTCTAATAAGAACAGAATATTGCGATTCATCAACAAACAGAACAGGGCAACAAAGAGTAGTTGACTGTGGTTATGCGTATAGTATAATATTCATTATAATTAAGATACGCGAGAGCGGCAGTCAAGTTCTTGGAGTCCATTGGTATTATACGGTTTTTGGCAACCGTTTACACATCATATACCGAAACGAACACGAGCTTAATTTTAGGTCAACATTTGTTTTTTCTCTCCCCCTCGGCGTATGTGCCGTCTATACGTGTTTTTGAACGGTATGCAAATTTAATAGTAGTTACATAACATGCCTGGGGATGGAATTTATAAATGTACACACGCACACACGAACGCACTCGCTCTAGTTCATATACAAAATATAGAGAATTACAGACAGAGAAATCGGTATAGTTGAGAAGGATAAATAGAAAGAGAGAGAGAGGCAGAGACAGACAGACAGAGAGACAGAGAGAGACAGAGTGAGCGAGTGAACTCAAACGTTGGGAAATCATCCAGCGTCGGTCGGACTTCCACAATTCCCCACCGTGTGTCTCTCTCTGACGCGCACACAAGACACAACCCTCCACCCACAAAACACTCTACAAAGGCGTACGCGAAGTCCTCGCGCACCATCGGTATTCGGTTGTATTTGTTGATGTCATCGTTGTCGTATTCGTTGTTGTTGGTGTTGTAGTTGTTGTTGTTGTTGTTGATGTTGTTGTTCGCATTGTTATTGTTTCACCCGCTCCTGTCGCCTATTTTCAATATTCTTGCACTAGCTAGCCGCACGTCTCCACAGTCCACATCTGTCCGTTCGTCTCGAGACGCTACGTCGGCACGCTCGCAAAATGGACGCCAAAAACTTAGTGGTAAGCAGTACGAAGCACGAACTTATATCAGAGTTTGCAAACAGTAAAACCACCGAGTCATTAAGACATAATGTTTTACGTTAGTTCGATCTCATCCAATTTCGTGCAACGATTTTCGTTAGTTAGGTCACAACTTTTAGATACCGCATGGTCAGTGAATATTTTGGTGCGTCATAAATACGGCAGATATTAATATGATTTTACATTTGATTTGTCATATTGATAAAAAAAATTTCTAATTTATACACATAACTATTTTACAACCTATAAATTATCATATACTGCATGTAAAATATTGTAAATTAAATAATCCAATGAACCATTTTTAAATAATCATAGTTTTAGAATCTGAGTGTATCAAAATATTTATTTATTTATTTTTTTCGTGCACTGCCTTTTCGAACAGTAAAAATATTTCAGTCTTTAATACTTTAAAATGGTTTGTAAAAGCAGGTCTATAGTTGGTACTTTGGGGCAAAACAAAATACATATAGTCAAAATTTTTTTTTTTAAGACGTGTAGAAAAAAATTGGAAATTCAAACTGAAAATTACGGTTTTAGTAATTTTGTCGTAATTTAAAAACATATTAATCGTAGCCGTATAGAGACATGAAACGTTTTTACATAACGTATATTATTATTTTCTATACACAATACAATACTGTTTTTAAAATATTTTACTAACTTTAAACTATCTATGCAATTTACACTGTTATACTGCACGACAGTATTAACTTAACAATAAGTATAGTTAATAACAATAATATATAATTTACATATCAACATAATAACACGAAATAGCTTACAATAATATTATTCATCGTTTTCTTGCAATGTATCATATAATACCCTAATCAAGCATCTATTTCTCATTTTATTTGAATTTATTGATATTACTGTAATATTATATTTTTCCACTGCGCGAAAACTCTAAAAAATTAGGTGCTCCTCGTTCGATACAATAATATTTTTACGAACCTATAGCTGGAATATGCTTTAAGATAATGAGCTGATTGATAAAACGCTTGCCAAGTCAGGGATTGGCATGTAAACTTTCTTGATTTTTAGTTTTTAGAAATGTATTAACTGATATCACACCCAAGCGGTATAACAATTTGAATCCAGAAAAATATCAGTGTGAACAGCCCAACAAAAATCATTTTCATTTTCATTTAGTGAGATCGATTTCCGAAACCAGAGAGCGGATTTCGTTGTTTGGAGTCTTTTTGGATTCACATTGATTAAGAGAAGTGCAGTAAAGATTTTCAGAACTTTATCTTTAATAGTTAATTCACAACAGAACATTAAACTAAATTAAAACAAATTTTATTGAGCGTTTTTTGATGTTTTTCAGCATTACAGCTTTGAAGTGAATTAACGATTGGAGATAAAGTTCTGAAAATTTTCACTGCACTTCTTCTAACCAATGTGAATCTAACAAGACCCCAAACAACAAAATCCGTTCTCTAGTTTCGGAAATCTACCTCGCTCAATGAAAATCTAGCGAAAAATAACTCTTTTTTTATCTGTGAAGAATTAAATAATTTTTTTAAAAAAATTTTAATTCCACATTTAGTATTTACTTGATAAACACTTTTTAATGAGTTATTAACCAACTTTCTAGCTATCATAGTTTAGGAGAAAAGTTAAAAAATAGAAATTTTGGGATTGTTCACGCCGACGTTTTTATGGATTCAAGTGGTTATACCACTTGGGTGTGATATCAAATCGCTCTCATTAATATTTTATATTAAAGCTAGCTAAACTATCCACCTACTCATCATTACTGAATTACATTTTTATTATTTTCCTATTTAACACAAATTCTTGAAGTTTTCAAAATTTAAACTTTTTTCATTTCAATTACCATAACTACTTGATTAAAAATCAAGAAAGTAAAACATTTTTACATAAGTTACAAAACGTGGTAATTAATTGAGTTCTGCTTTAATGATGTAATAAAATGTTATATACTTTAATATATTAAGAATTTAGTTTCTACACTTTTACAATGACAGAAAATACTAGGATGGAGGCAACACGCATATTTTGGGTCTTTTTAAACACCTATTTTTATACCGTCATTGATCAATGTTTTTTAGTCTTTACAATTAACGTCATTAAAAATAGCGCTTTTTGTTTATTACCTTAACTGTGAAATTTATAACTATGTACGTACCTACACATTCGTAAATAACTACCTACCAAATTCCGTAGTTTCAACTGAAGTACTTTATAAAATTACAATTATACATTACATCAATATCAAATAAAATATTGTTGTTCAAAGTTCCAACTTGACTGTTCGAAAACAACAGTATGGACTGGACGTAAAATAATTACAATAACAAACAATTATTAGGAAATAAGGTAGCCGCTGTACCTATTATACTCTACCTGTATTACAATATTCTATTAGTAATATGGTTTATTGAACAATTTTTTATCAAAAACATCGCTTGTACCTATTATATCTTTTAAAATTATTGTAATTAACTTACAAATCAATATCTAATGTTCCATATAGGATGTAAATTAGTCTAAATATTTTTAAAATCCGTTGTGTTAAATAATGAAGAATACCAAAATGTCTCGGGTTACTACAACTAACACATTAAAATTTACAATAAAATAACTAAAATTACTTAAGGGTTATTCTTCGATATTATTTGTAAATATTAAAATCATCAAAACTCAAATTTCAAATGTCTATAAAAAAAAAACTATGCTAATATAATTTTGATATTTTCAAATCACTGTAAGAGCAACTTATGAGGAACTTAATATTAATGTGTCAAGCTTTTTGACATGTTGTATCAATTTATTTTATTTGTTATAACCTATAATGATGCTTTGTAAAAAATATTAAAGATTTAGTTTAGTTAATACTACCTATGAACAGTTTTTGATGTGGATACATTGTACAATTATAATTTAAATTATACATCTATATTATATGCTTACAAAATTCTTACATGGTAAAATAGTTGATTATTTTACCAATTGTTTTATTTAAGCAACATATAAGAAGTATAATATTATACTTTACTAAGAAGGTTCTGTAGTAGGCTGTTGAAAAATAAAACTTTTTTAATACTAATTTTCTCATTTTTTTTAATTTTCACCTTACATACTCCAACTGTGACTTTGAACTTATATTATCGTTAAAATTATATTTTTTCTTCCTGTTGGTACCTTGATCATAATGACGTATTAATGCTACCTTAAATTAAACTTAGTCAAACTTATTTTACACCACTGGAGAGGAAAAAAATAAGAACATTTTCTCCACTTATACGATCCTTGGACTAACGTAAATTATTAAAAGCTCTAACCAAATATACGTCAAGAACTCTTAGCTTTCTACCATGGACTGAGTTTTCCACTTCTCAATTACATTGAGTATGAGTACCTACTTTTTTATTCTATCCTTGAACAATAGAAGTGAAGATGAAGAAAATAAGAGATTTGGTAAGTTTATGGCCAGTCTGTTCTTATTTTCTGTGACATTCGGTTAGGTGCTTATGAGTAAAATCGATAGTTACAGTTATTTTATAAAATAATCCAAAATATTATACTTGGAAAATATATTTTACACCATTATAATACGGCTGGACGTTCAATAATTTTAAATTTAAATCCAAAACAAAATGTAAATAATTTATATATGTTAGGTTCATCCTACTGTCGTCGTTTATATTTTATTGAAATGTTATACTAGGTAGGTAGTAACTAGTAGGTAACTTACTGTGTATTGGAATATTATTTTACGCAATTGCTCTTATTTCTTTTATAATATTATTATACATATCTGTTTTTAAAACCACCATTTCACCTCTTAATTAAGTACTTAAGTTCAAATTAATAACAGAATTAGTATATGGACATGTCTTAAATTTTCATTCAGTGAGGTTCATACTTGAAATATTACTTTTTATTAGAAATATAGCGATTAGTTTTACGTTATGATAAATAATAATATGTTTTAGTTATATAATGAACACACATTTTTGTGATGTATTATTTTAAGAATGCTTATTTTGTGAACTTGCACTGTCGCATTACACACGTAGTAGGAATTCACCTAGGCATTATCAGTTTGAACCAAAGCGGGTCAGACTAATGTTCATGTATCGAAAAAGTCAGTGTATTAATGAAAAAGCATCTTTGACCTTTGTATTTTTCTGTTTTATATGCGGTTTAATTTAAATACAAAAGTTAGTATCAACTTTTTATTTTGAATCATGAAATAAAGTATAATGGTAACTACCTAACTCTATGTATAATAATATATAGAGTATATTATGATATATATTAATGTGTTTATTTTTTACCATCAAAATATAACGACTACCTATATATTCAATAACCTTTAAATTCCTACCAATGTAAAGATATTGCGTCACAAAAATATAATTGTAATACTTTATTATGTATATAGTTTTAATTTATACGAATTTCCCAAATATATTCTAAATTCTTATTTTTGCATATTATTAAAAAAAAAAACGAAAGAGACGAGTGATATGGAAATGTATTGGTTTGAAGGTAAACTATACAAAAATCACTAAATCCTCTGAATTTTCATTACCAAAGACACGATTTTATTTCAGCGAAGGCATACTACATTTTTATTAGTATACAAGTATTTTATATGTATAGGTACCTATATTTTAACATATGTATACATGCAACTCTTTGATTTCCATGGAAATGGTACATGATACCCTCGTTACGATTCTCTGAAATAGGCAGCTGCATGTATGAGGCAGTTTTGACGAGGACCTTTTTATTGGTAAAATGGAAAAAGCAGATCAAGGGGATTCGACGTGTTATGAAAATATGAATATATATATTTATATAAAGAAAAAAAAAAATCATAAAACAAATTTATGAGATGGGTGTGAATGCAACGCAGTTTAGGATTCTATATGGGAAGAACTAAAATGAAATGTTCAAAAGTTATACTAAAATCAGATACAAGAGGAGATGACGTAAAAAGCGACTAACACGGTGATCGAGATTTAAAATGTTATATTCAACGTTTCAAAACGAGAAGGGGAGCGTAAAGAAAAAATATTATTTATTTATTTTTCAAGAAAATACTTTGAAAGGCGCGTTAAAAAAAAAAAAAAAAAAAAACAATACCTTTACAATATAAGATAATATACAGAGTCATTCGAATTGTCTGTTACAAACATGGTTGGGATTACATTTGAACGTAGAATATTGTGCAAGATATAAAGTTTGAACCACGCCATTCGCCATAGCTGGATGTTATTAGCGTGTATGAAACTTGACAAGACATGCCATATATACACTATAACTTATTCATGGCGAAACGTTATTCAAGAAAATTTCCAGCGCGTCATCGATAAATCGTACGTGTTACAATAACAATAAATAGAAATTTTCGTATTTTAAATACCAAAGTTCTACTACGGCATACAATATTATTATGGCCTTCATATACTCATCGCCATAAAATCTACGGTTATAGACGATTGTGTGCTATAAAATGTAGACACGATTTAACACAATGTGTTCTAACCGTTGAATGCGAACATTGTAAACGCAACGTGTTTTGTTAATAATAAAGATAATTTTTGGGTAGGTATACCTATTAAAATCCCTATAACAGCAACCACTAAGTAACTTTTCATATATGATTGTGTGCATTAAAATGTTCGTCCAAGCAGGGAGATATTTTTTTTATTCAACGTGAACTTAATCTGTGTGTCAGTGATAAAAAAGTTGAATTAACACGCACTGACAAAGGTATGTGTGTATATTTTTAGACATTTTCAGACCTATCACGTTAGCGTATTATTCGATGCGATCGTTGAGTATAAAGTTACTATTACGTATTTAATAAAATTCGTTTTTATACCATTCTACGAATATTTTAGTATTATAATATCATGTTTTTAATTTAAAAATTCCATTACGTCTTTATTGCTACGATATCAATTTAGTATTGAGATAAAAATGTGTGCCCAACAAAGTACTTTTTGTCAATCTTATTTTATTGTTGGATTAAAAACTTTTATTGCTTAAAAAAATATATTTTCTATCTATTGCCTATGCCTTATTGGATTAAAAAGATTTCCGACTGGAACTTAAATAATGATTTTATATTTTCAAGTGAATATTATAAGTGGTATTTATTGAAAACCTATTTTGCGTTTTATGAATACAGGGTTTTTATGAATAGGTTGTATGTAGATATGTTTATGTACTTATACTACTTACCTAATTTATTAAATTTTAATATTATTACAATAAACTACGATAATGCTATTTTATTATGTAACTCAATTTTCTGTAATTTCCTTTTTAGTGTCCGATGTTGCGCATAAGACCAATAATGATTAATTCATAAATTGTTATTTTAATCAAAAATGAAATCCTCCATGGGATATTTGTTTGTTCTTCTATACATATATTTGGACGTATCGCATATTTGCATGGACTTAGATCGTGCTTGACGATGGTGTCTGAAATTTTTGAAAATATAGTGACATATCAAAATAAATGTTTTGATGGATGGCAATTATCATGGTGTATTTATTATGTAATAAGTTAAAAATTGAATGAGACATCGTAAATGTCCTTAAAAATTCCATATTTGCAAAACCCACAATAGACTTTCTATTCCATTCACTGATATGAGATACTGTCAAAGTTAATATGGAAAACTTACACATTTAAGTATAACTAATAGAACTTCGAACGTTTTTATTTGCTGAAACCGATAAACCAACATACACATTATTGTAAACCCAATAGGTACTTCGCTTATTTAGGATAGAACTCATAATTGTGTTGACATTTATATTAGATTCTGCAAAATTGTACAGGTTTTATAATATCATTATATTTGTTTTTCCATGGACACAAGAGTTACCATATTTATTGATTAGAAATGTAATCGATTTCTTTTGTCTTAAAGACAAATTCCGAAACCTACGAATAATGTTAAAGATATATTTTAAGCATTCGTGGTTTTAACTGAGCTCTTTATTAACTTTTAAATCTGTTAATAATTATTATGATAACCTTTCATAGGTAATGCATTTAAATTTACTAATTTAATACATTATTTATGGACCGTATTTGATGACAGAAAAAAATAAAAACCAATGGATTTAAATTCGAGCTGGCTTTCTGATTAATTGGTTTTGTAGTATTGAAAATAAACTTGTACACTTTTGTGTGTCAGTGCACTTCTAGGTGGGAGTTATTTATATTCGTCCATGATCTCACAACAGACGACGCAGGGAATGGCGACGGCGGTTCCCCTACCTGCTCTCTATTCATTGGTCCTTCACTACATTTTTCAATAGTGTTGTAAGTATGCGTTTACATATTACATTAATATAACTAGGACTCAGTTTTACGCAAATACATTTTTATCGGATGTCACGCCACGGTAAAATTTCAATTACGAAAATAATTATAAATACACACTAGCGATAAAATTTCGTTTATTATATAAGCACAAGTTGACTAAGTATAGTGCCATTTATTGGATAAACTAAATCAAAAATTAAACTTGACATTGTAGCATTGTGATGATGCAATCTAACTGTTTAAGTACATCAAATGTACAACTATTCATTCAAGCATAAGCACAATTAGGGAAAGAGTTCAGTACAAATTCTTTTTTATGTAAAAATAATTTAGGTATACTTAACCGTTATTAAAAATACCATATTATATAGTAGATAGTAGTTAGGTAACTTATACAAATACGATGCATTGACTATCTATACTGCTGCGTGGAATATAAATTTGTATCAATACAATATTAGCCCTCTCAATACCTTACCGATATTCTGATGGTCCCGTGAAAGGTGATTTTCAGCTATGCGCAGAACAAAATATATTGACTGCGTAATTAAACGATGCAAAATAGATTCATTGAATCATCGATAATTTATAATATCATAGAACAGGCATAATACTATATTATATTTGTATATTAAAATAATTGGTAATGAAATATTAAAATGTTAAAAATCATTATAAACTACAATATTTTAAGTTCTGACCAATATACCTGATATCGTTTGACTTTAATTCACAACATATTAGATTCTGAGCGGAGCAATGGACGTATTGGTTTTGCATGGATGTTTGTTATTTTGTATGTGTATACGAAGACACTTATCATAGTTCAAGCTTCAGTCATCAATTTTGATGGACATTGTTGGTAGCAAATTTGATCTAGTTCGTACATTGCTCGTATTTTGTATATTATCATAATATTATAATATTATGTACCTACACTTGAAAGTTGGTATGCAATACAAATATTTATCTAATATAATATTGAGTGTTCATTTTTGGTTTGATAAATGTTAAATGTTTGATGTAAATCTAATTTTAAAGCATAAATAATTTGGTGTAGGTGCAGTTTATGTTTATGTAGTTAATTAAATATAATCCAAAGTAATATAAAGGTGGACGAAACACCACACGGGTCAGCGTAAAATTATATTCCAGCTATTTAATATATACACATTGATATATCGTAGGAAAACAAGCATTGAAGGCGAAGAAGAACCGCCTCAAGAGTTCACCAAAGAGGCAATCGATTTGTATGCGGAAAAAAATTCGCCGATTTTTATCGATTAAAAAAATAAAATTAAAGAATGTTTATATCTATAATATACCTATATATAATATTTATAATTTATATACAATTTTAAATGTACCTACTGAATTAATTATAACAAATAATAATAGTATAATATCAATTTATATTACAATAAAGGAATGACCAATAAAAAAAAATAAGTAGGTCACCAAGAAAAATGTTTGGATTCAACGCTGACTATAATAATAATTATTATCACCTGTTTGAGTAAACAACGTTATATGAGTTAAGTCCGATTAATTTAAGCTTAGGTCTCATAATAAAAAATTACATTTCTTACAGATAGACGCCAACTGTTACTGTAGTTAAAATATGCATTAAGACGACGCCACGCCCACATGCGTGAAGTCACCATCTCATAAACGTGCATCACAGCAAATATTTTAAGTTCATCGTATCCATTTTAGAGTATTAAGCTTTATCATATTAAATATACGATAAAAACTAAATCTAAAACTGTTATCTAGGGCAGGTCTTAATCTTTTTATTATTTTTGCATTTTTAAATTTTAATATTTTATACATAGCAGCGATAACTCACTTTAAAATTAAAGTATCAAAAAAATCTATGGCCTAGATAATATTATTACTTTAATTTAATAATAAGTAAAATCACTTTAATGACCAATATTAAAATAATGATCTCAAAATTGGTTTTGCTTTTTTGCAAATTGTCTATTTTATATGTGAAATAAAATTTATATGATATGTTGTACGTATTTTGTTTATGACAGAGACTACACATGCGGGTGAATTGCCATCGTACACCTTATACAATAGTCACCTTCATATCTTAGCACGATTAACTATTATATGCGTAGTAATCATATTATATATTACTTCAATTAATTATATATTAGTAATATAACAATTTCAATTGAAATCACAACGAGCATATTTTATTTATAAATAGTAAATTTATTATTATACGAGCTTTAGTCAAAATGCTGTTCATATATTAACTTGTATTTTCCAAACACACATCATCTAATTTTATGCATATTTATACTAAATAATATTGTCCTTATGCATTATTTATGAGTGCTTTGTAATCTACTTACTAATGTCTTACTTGTTATTATAATGTCTATATGTCTACTATTCTAAAATCAATAATATTCTCCTTGCGTAGTTGCGTCACGCGTATGTGTAACCAAATCATAGAACATAATATACTACCACGTGGATAATTGATTTATATGAAAAATATACAATAATTCGTCGACGAGTTTCTGAAAATTATCCAAAATATGTGGCTGATATTATATTAACTGATATTTTTCAACACCTGCAAACAAATTATCGTTTCGTTAGTAAACTTTAAAACGATAATCTATAAATTTATTAGACCCGAGTTGACTGAATTATATATTTTTATATGTATCCGAAAACCGTACATCTTTATTGAAAACGTCTAGAGAAAATTGGTTTTGTAAGCTTTTAAGATATAAAACAATTATACCTTCGTTTATGAGGCGTCAATAAATGTGTTAAGAATTCAAAACTTGACACAGGTCTATCGATTTTCGATTATAATTTTAAACCACGAGACCGAAAACGAAATAATACGGAGCTGCAGAGTACTGTGGAAATATTATACGTCAAAAAGTCATTATAATTGTACAAACACTGACGGCGTGAACTTATATAATAAACGTGGCTACCTATATAGTGGGCACACTTACCTGTGTACGTTTTGATCGTTCCGTTTAATGTTATAATGTTTCCCATTTACGACTGCGGAAAAAGCCTTCGAAAACGGTTATTAATTGGATTCGATATAAAAACTGGACGGTTTATCAGCGCGCCGTCAGATCGGTCGTTAAACCGGAAAACATGCGCGTTTTCCGGGGATTTATTCCCTCGCACGTGGAATCTGTAATTAAAACTCACGACGCGAAACGTTCCGGCGCTGACCTTCCCCGCACTTGCTCTGCCCGGCGTGGATAAAACGCGCCCCGTGTACATACAGCGGCGCCGTTGCACAGTTTCCACGGCCGACAATGAATCCTAAGTGACGGGCGGTGGGTTGGCGGGCGGGCGGGTGGGTGTAGCGAAGGGTAGGTTTCGGCAAAAGGGTCGAAACCGACGGGAGAACGGCCGAAGGGTTAAGACCGAGACGAGGCCGTGGTGCCGTGTGTTTGCGTTGTACCCCCGAAAATGTTTATTGCACATTCCGAACACGCGCTTTTAAAAACTTTGTTCGTTTCTTACGGTGCAGGGTAAAAAGTGAATTAACCGAGGCGAGGTGCACCAGTCGCAGTACGGCGTGGCTTTACACCGGAGTTGTAACCGACTACGGTGACTGCGACTCACCACCCGCTAAATTTACGCCCTTCATGCCCGTTCTTGCAGGTGTCTGCCACCCTTCGGCTAAGTTGAGTTTTAACACGTATAACCACGCACCCGCTGCATCGGGTAGCGATAAGTCTGACAGAGTATGCTTTTTAATGTGTATAGGTATAATATGTAGGTATATTATATTTTATACGCAACAATAGTTGGAAAATAATAATAATACCGAAAATACGTGTTGACGTTTGCTTAACATTTGTGTTGTGTGTTTCTTTTATAAAAAACCTAAGACGTATTTGGCATGAATACCTAACATATTTCAAAAATTCGTGGAAATCAAATTTAATAAAATGTCGACCAAGTATTTTAGGAATTAAACTATATTATATATTTTGTTATAACTAGGTATATATATTATATATATACGATTTTTATAATCGAACAACGTAATAAAATATTTTGAAACCTGACCTATATATCTTGCTTCAATGTGAATTAAAATAATAATAATGTATTTTTAATAACAAAACTACGTTTTTACAAAAATGTAAGAAAGTACCTAGTAAAGGGAATATTTATTTTTTTAATTTGCTCATAAAGTTATAAATCATCGGTTAGTGGCAGTGAAAAGGGTTTTAAATCGATTTATCTACAGTGTACACAAATGAATTGATATTTTTAATACTTATAATAAATGCCTCAAACTAAACTGGATTTCTGTAGACACCCCGACATTTTACTATTTTCGATTTTTTTTTCTATTTCTTTCTACGTGTCATGCTTGAACAATGAGCTTTGAATTCCTAAGAGACCAACAATTCATTGGATTAAGTAAACACCGTACCTATTCATGCTCGTACTCTATCACTAGTCCTGAACATTACTGACATTTGTAGAAATTCAATACAGAAATGCCATTATCATTTTGTTTGAGATTTGAATACCAATTTAAATATAAGAAGGTAATATGATATAAGACAACACAGTATTTTAAAAGATCTTAAAACAATAATTTAGTATCAAAAATAAACAAACTAAACCGATTTGTTTTATAACTGCCACTGTCTTGACACTTTATTCTTCCAAACTTTGAAATAATTCTTTTACAATGTTATCGTTTTGCAAATGTGAATTATCGTGTTGGGTAAAAACTATCTATACAATTTTTATTACTTTGAAAATACAAAACAATTTTAAAGCCACGGTAAATAGATAATATAGGTGTATTGGTAAATGGTAATTATTAAGATGAAATACCCTAATAACACGTACTGTCTGTAAGTACAGTGATTGATATTTGATACCTACACGTATTTCTATAATAATAACAAGTATTTGTATAACATAATATGTTACATATTATGTGGCGCACAAAACCATTGTTTAAAAGGTTTATTTATATTATGGTTTATTATATTGATAGATCTTAAAATTAATTTTTGGCCCTTTTCTAGAGAGGACCTTCGTTTAATAACATACATTTTCTAAGACTTTTGTAATCTCAAACATAATTTATTTAATTTGATGTTTCTGAAACTTTATACGGCAACATGTATTTCGTAAAGGATAATCAAACTTACAGGAAATACTAATCATAATATTATTTGAATATTACATGAATAATTCTTGGAAATAGATCCATTCATTACTTTCGCTTTGAATCGTTTTTTATCGCAATTATTTAAAATTTAATATTTTAACTCCAATGATTCAGCACAACGTTTAAAGTGACCTCATAAATTACGATGTATACTCATAACCCACAATACAAAGTAAATATTGATAAAATACAGACTTAGCAACACTTGGTAACATTTTGCAAAATACGAGTATACTAAATTTACCAGGTGTGGGAGTAAATGAAGATTCAAATTTCCACCAATTGGGTACGTCTAAATGCATTATATTCTCTTCTAAACTAACACTTCACTACAATAATATAATTTCAATTTAGTATATTCAGCCACTATAGGTACCTACTTGTCATACTTAATTGTCAATGTTACACGTTAAGTTTATTTATCACAGTAAAAATACATGACAGAAGGCTTAGCTATATGCAAGGTTTATATAGACAGTAATATATGTATATTACTTAAATATACATATTTATAATATATTATATATATATTAGTAATTCTATTACTAAATTACTATAATATATGCCTCTATGACCCGTCTTCATACTAGCATAGATTAAATAACATTATAGATGGGTAACGTCAATGTTATCATTTATCGCTCATCATTTTAATTTGGATTTGGCTAACTAGCGGATGATGACAGGAGAAGAGTAGATACATATTTCCCACCTTATCGTACCACAATGCACCACTTGTGAGTTAAATCCATTGGCGTTGCCTATCTAAATGGTTATTTAGTCTATACGATAATATAGACCCTCTTATCAATTATCTGCACGCCCCACAGGCAAACAAGATATAATTATTACTGTGATAAATGATGAACACCCTGTAGAGGCGATAACTTTGAAACAAAGTCCAACTGCCAAATGTAAGTCAGCTTCACCATAGTTTTAAGTATACTTAACTACATAAGTTAAAAAAAATTGCGAAAACAATGATGTCCGGTAAATTAAATATTTAGTATTTATCATATTGCTGTTTTACATATACCTACCGTTATTATTTAGATTGTAATGAATTAGCGTAATTAAATTGTACGAGCAAAATAATTATCATAGTTGATTTACACTAAAATAAGTATCATTAGTTAAACACCTACAATAATGAAAGCATCAGTTTAATCAACTAGACAGTATTTATTTAGTATTTACTAAAACTCAGCACACATATTATGTTTCTATGTATATTATTATATAGATGGATCAGTAATAAGTGTCTAGATATCTGAATATATTTGGTTCGAAATTTCCAATCGGTACCTAAATGGTTTCACAGCAGTCCCTAATGTATTATTCAAATAATATTCTTAACAGTAAGAATGTCTAGAAATCACGGCCAGCCCTTGTCAGGTACAGTAAAGAAGCTAACGGTGAGAATATATAATTGAGTGGCTATAGTTTCCAAATACATAAACTTAATATGGAATAAAATGTTTACTTTAGTCATTATAAATGTTAAACCAAATTATAATTTATAATTAATATCAAATTTCCATTTAATAACAGAATACTTGGAGACGTACATAGGTATACTGCATTATACGTGGACAGTGTTTGACTTACTTAAGCTTAATTGTAAGTTATAACACTGGAGAGTGTGACATGTAGGACAGATAAATATTATAATAACTCACTAGTGGTCTTGACGTCATAACTAAGCTTTAAATCGATACAAATCGAACTGTGTTGCATACATTGAAGTGATATCAAGAATCGAACTCATTGTATGCAAGACATCTCTACATACCATAGTAATATCATAATGCAGACAGCAACAATTGTAATCAAGGTGAGTGCAATAAATAACATCATATTTACCTAGCTATAATGTTATTGACGTTAATACGTTACACCCACATAATATATAATAATTAACAACTTACAGTCAAATACGCACACACACCCAGGGCCGTCGGGAATTTAGGAGTTTCCGCGGTGGGCAGCTTCTTTAAATAACTATACCTATTTTAAAATAATATATTTTGTCGAAAAAAAAAATTATGATGAAATATACGTTTTTTTTCCACATAATTAAGCGATTGCTTTTAAAGCTTTCCTAAATACATTTTGCATTTTACATAAGTTATTATAAAAAAAAGGTCGAAATCGATGTATAATTGAATTTAAAATACAATAAAAATTGTAGTTATGATAAAATAATAACAATACATGTTGTCTATAACTCAATATTTGTTAAATTAGTAAGTGGGGCGGTACTTTTATATTTTCCCGTGCCGAAATCTCCTCAATCTTCCGTGTGTATCACACCAAGCATAAATAAAACTTAAAGGGTTTCTATATTACAGGATTACATTTAATGATCTTAATGACACCAAACTCCTAAACATGCGCGGATGCTTATAGTCTATACTTTGTTGTGTCTTATAATACATAATTACTACATACACAATATATAATTTAACGTGTATTGACTGACTGATCAACATGAAGTCTAATCAATGATAGCTATAGGAACTTGACATTTTGACAGTACCTCCGTACCTATCTTATGAAGTGGTGGTCTAAGAAAAGATTTTTAAATTTATAAAATGTTCGCATTTTAAAAGTTGTGGAGGAATTTGAGGATTTTGAGAATTACGATGGTAATCCAAACAATTTTTTTGTCAACAAATGATTGTCAATGGTGACATAAAATACAATTATTGTTAAGATTGTTATTGGATATAATTGTATTTTAATCTGCACTTACCTATTTTATATTTATTATTATAGTTACTATACCAACACGGTAATCTCAGATATAATACTTTCCTAAACACTTTATTTTTAAGTACCTCATTACTTGTTTGATGTTAAAAAGTATTCAAAAATGGAATAAATTAAATAAATTAAATACGATCAATATTCTAATAATCAATAAAAAAAATGTATAAAATAAATTGTAATTCGTGTTGTTAATATTGGAGACAATCGGTTTGTCGAATAGTGCAAACAATTTTGTTAAGAAGGCTGTCGTATCCGATCGTGCCATAACCAATTGCTAGTAAAAATAAATACATATGCGGTTAATATTGTATTATGTTATTGTATTTATTGTATTTATTGTATTTATTGTATTTATTGTATTTATTGTTTCCATAATTTTAAAGATTTGCCAAAAACAAAAGTATTAATGGATGACGTTTATAACAGATGCCTCTTAAATATTGAAAATACGGTGTTATCTTTAGGTGGTCAGAGATTTGAAGATTACCGCGGGCTCCCAGAGCCAAAAACATATTCTAGGGATATTATTAATTGTATGGCTGAGACTTTTGATTCAAAAAATAATTGCAAAATGTTGATGATTCAAGAGAGGTTTAAATATTTGATTATAATAGGTTATTTTAGGTAGGCTTAACAGCCATTCAAATTATAACCACATATTTGTTTAATTCTGCTTGCAATTGGTTACCCGTTAGTGACTCATAACTATTCACCGATTTAAAATTAAATCTTTTATTGTTTTCTATGTTTTTTTAAGATTTGAACACAATTGCACTGAATATTAAATAACAAATTAAACAACGTTTTGATCATAAGTACTTAGCTTTTTTTACGGGAAAAGAAGTGTTTATAAATAATATATATATCAAGTGTTTATGTATATATATCATCCCATTATCTAATAATTTATGACGATTCACCGACTTCCAAAATCTAACCAGTTTTAAATATTAATCTCATATACCTAGTTAGATGGAATAATATGCCACATTATTTACAGATACCAACTACTACTACAATATACCTGTCCCTGTTGTCCAGCTTTAATAAATTTAAAATTGATTTTTTATATTTTATTCTACTCCATTTCTGTGGTCTACACACCACTTAACTAAACATTATAATTCAATGTGATTAAAAAAATGTGTCAAGTATAAATAATTCCGATAAGAAATCCTGACCAACTCCCGACTTTAACAATGGTTGGCACACTACCAAATGAGCATCACCAAGATAATGCAGTACTTATACACTATTAAGAAAATCAATATTTTGTACATTTATGTTTTTATAATATGTTTAGGTTAATAACTACGAGGGTTTCGACATGCTGTTTTAGGGGTCTGAATCCTGAGTTAAATAAATAAAAAAAAGTAATGACATAAAAATTGTATATTCAAAAATATAAGTTATTTTTTGTCAAAAAAATAATTTCTATACGAAAGAAATGATTTACACATTTTTATCCTAATTAATATTGGAATACAATCGTATATTTCTACGAGGATGTACTGTCAGATATGTGCACTTGACAGCCAAAAAATTAATGATAACGGTATTTAATGAAATATTTATCATTAATTACATTTTTATAAATTATTCGTATTTATATTTAATGATAAAAATTATCAATATCTTTGTATCAAAAAAATGTACGAATGTGTTTATGTTCATTATATATTTTAAAAAATAATTTAATAATTAATATTTTCGTGTAAAATATACTTATAGAACATTTTGAAAGAGCTAATTATTTTATTGAATAGCTATATAGATAGGTACATTATATTTATATAAATTTAAAAACAATTTAATCAATAGTTCGAGAGAATACCCTTTATAAAACTTTTCTATTCATAATTTACCATACTTTACTTGTAAGATTATTGTTAGTCTTCATTGGCTTCAATATAATGCAGGTAAGTACATTGATTATACAGCGTAGTAGAAGCATATTTAACTAATAACCAGCTACCTATTTTCCATTTCAAACATTTCTATATTTTGAATTATTGATAATTCGCGACTTGAAATATACCTTTGCCAATTAAAACAAACTAAAACTGATAGTTACTCATTAAAGTCTTAACAGAACTCAAGATATTAATCATCATAAAGTATTTAATTTACCACATAGTATTAGAATTCCAGTTGAGTACAGAGTGAATATTATATTAATAGAAGTACAAGAACAAAAATAAACATATTTTCTTTTAACGATATTCAGTGGAGTAGTACTAAAGAGATTTTCTAATTTATTTTGAAAGTTATTAATAAGTAATCATCTAATGCAAATATACATAGTAGATTGTAAACATATTTTGTTTAAAATGTCAATATACAAAAATATCAAATACTAATAGTGTTTTGGTAATTTTTGGCCAAATATTTAACTATAGGTATACTAGCTGCTGTACACACATTTGACATATTATATAGTTTTGGTTAGATACTTATTTTAGTGAAATATTTGTTTAAATTATACTATTTTAGTTATTATTCAAAAAAAGTTGGTGTTTTTATTATAACACTAGGGCCTAACGAAGCAGGATACAATTTTGAACGGAGACGTTATCAAAACCAAAGGATTTTATTGTATTTTTTTCCTGCAGTAATCAATAACAATGCGTAACAGCGGTCCCACCAATCCATATTGGCGGGGAAACATGTAGAAAACCCAAAAGGCCTTTTCGTGAATAAACACAGTGGCAGTCGTGACGCGTTTTTCCGGTCAGTCGAGAGGGCTTTTTTTTATTTTCGTCAAATAAAAACCGTCGTCGTAATCCGCTCCCCGACGACTCTACTATATTATTATTATTATTATACTGAACAATGCACAGTATTATACGACAGACCATCGTATTATTATTTAACGTGGAATTTTCAGATTCGCGACCACCGGGTTTATCATTTATCTTTTGCTTGTAATAAGTTATCGTAGCCACTGTCATCAACTACATATTAATATTATAGTCGCACGGTATTAATTTATTATTGTTATAGCACTCACCGTGGCCGTGCCGGGCTTGACGGTGGCGCATGGCAGTATTGCGGTGCCGCCGATCTGTGACGTGACAACGGTGCCGTTTTCGGTGACGAACATGTTGTCCGGATTTCCGAGCTCGTTAATCAGTGCGTTCCCTGGGGCATAGTCGACCGCCGATGAAGATCTCGACAAATGGCGTTTGTGGTGGTGCACTCTCCTCTGCTTCCTGCCACTGTCCGCCGCCACTCCGAAGTCAACTGCCGCCACTGGCGAACCACCGTCACTAACGTCGTCGCTGTCAGCCTGTACTCCACCACTGGGGGGATCTGAAAAAAAAAAACCGAAAGGATCCGTCAGTCTCGTCGAAACACTAATAATATCGTCAGTTGCTAATGTGCAGTAACCGTGGTATGTACATAATGACCTTGCACTGTGACCGGAACCGAGCGACTGCAGCAGACCGCAGTTGCATTAATTGTCGACGGAAATTTATGCATTTCACGTTTTAATGTTGATTTAGTAGTGCTTTTTAAATGGCATAAGAATACACGTGCCTAAATAATTCTCGTTATCGAGGGTCACTGTTTATGGCGTTCTAAATCGTTTAAATATTTTCTTATAAAATATGCCCCCTGAATAAATTTTAACATGAAATTGAAACGTAGAAATAAGAACGACGATGTCTTAAAATAAATACACTCTAAACGTATCATAAAATAACAAAGGAAAAATGCAATTAAAGCATCATAATTAATTACAAGAATTATAAACTGTGATTTTTATTATTATTATATTATGCATTTTTTTTTATTATTACACCCTTTTAAAATAAAAAAGTGTTGGTATTTGAACATTAATTAATATAAAATATTAAAATTTTTATTAGCTATATGATACAAAATATATAGCTTAGTTTAATTAAAATGAACTTGAAAATGTTTGAAAAAAGATTTTTTTGTTACGATGAAACTAAACTTTATATATTTTGAAGACTGACTGATTTCTGGTATTTTATACTTTAAAATCATTTAATACAATTTTAAATACTTTAATTTTACCGAGTTTAATCATGAATAACACGAGAAAATGTTAAAAAAATCATTAAATATACCTTAACGAAACAAAATCCATAAAATATGCAAAAACTTCCAGACTATCAAAATTAATTTTTTAATTTGAATTGTGTATTTAAAAGATATTTTAATATTAATTTGCGCCGTGTTTTGCTACATTATTCAAAACTGATGACTACGTAACAAAACGTTAAATTTAAAATAAAAATGTTCTATTGGATATACCATTACACTGTATACTGTATAGCGTATATTAAATCAAATAATCAAGATGTTGCCTCCGTGTTATCTATGCAAGATCTTTAAAGAAAAACAAGTGAAAATATAAATAAATGAAAAATATTTAAACATTTCTTAGTTGTAGAATTACTAATACAAAAAATTTTAAGATCGACTAACAGGTTTTGTTACTTAGCAATCGAGATCGATGTTTTTTTGATATACCTAAGTTCCGTCACTAGTCTTTATAATATCAATGTACCACTGTATCAAATGCATTGCACTCGAATATGGCGGTTAATCATGGTTAATGTGAAACCATTGATAAATAATTAAAAGATTACATAATAAGGAGGATTTTTAAAAAACTATTTTTATATCAAAGCTTCAGCAAACTATTATGTTTCGTAATATCTCTTATATGTTTTAATGCTTAACTTGACATAATCATTTATTATATTTAAAAGAAATACTATAATTTTAATCAAAATCTTTTGCTAATCACTTTTCAATATTCTGTCCTAATAACATAAATCAAAAAGAATAAGGAATTTCTATATTATTGTATTCAATGTATAATAAATTTATTAGTTGAAAAACTTATTTAAACCACACATTTTGCAGTAAAATACCATAGTTTATTTAAAAACACAAAATACTTGGAGTCATTTATGATACATGTGTTTGTACAATTGTGTTTTCAATGTTTAATAGGTATTTAAAAATACATAATATATTTGATTAATATGTAGTAATACAATTTTACAATATACAATTTTATACGTCATGCACACACATAAAATCGGACATGAGAATTACGCCAAACAGGGGCTATGCGCGGTACTATTACACTATACTTTAATAGCTACTTCTAATGCTGCCGTTGCAGTCATGGACGATAAAGTTGGTTTTACGATTGGGACGGAACTAATGATGATTGAGGCTTCCACCGATTTGCAGATTTTTTACGCCACACTGTGTCAGCGTAATGCCATGTACGATATATTGTACCGTAAAATATACGTTTGGAGACGTACGTCATGCGTATATTCAGAATCGATGTGCGTGTAAGATTTTCCGCCATCTATTGTCGAGACTGTAATGATATTGTCATTTCAATTCGTTTGCCGAAGGATAAAATAACTATTGTAACATTGTTCGTTTTTCATCTGGATTTTAATTTGCCACGAAATACAACTGCAATTTTATATTCAAATGAAACTGGTGGCATTTATTAGAAAACCGTATGAGAAACGTAATAGTAATAATAATAATAGTGTATAATAGGTACGTACGGTATGTATACGATGTACCTCAAGGTATTATTAACAGAAAAGAAAATGGATGCAATTCGTAGACATTTTTCTGAAGACTGTAATACGAAACATTATAGAACACCCCAGAAGTGTCCTTGCACCCAAAGGTACAGTAACTCTTTCTATACGTCATAGTGGAACGATGGAGTTATCAAAGTTACCGCTGGCATTTCAAAATGTAAGGTACCATGGGACGTGGTTCATTTATTTATTTTTCACTGTCTACGATACATCATTTACTTAACACACAGCAATTTTTATTTGGGTTCGTAGGAAGTATGTAATCAACCCCGCAGAGTTGAATAATAGGTAATACCACGTATTGTCAGCGAAATTATTGTAACGAAAATGACGACCAATTGAATATTTTATAACATCTTCAAAATTAAAAAAAAACATAATAAACATCGGGATAAAACATATACAACAACTTCGTGTTTTATTGTCAACGTCTCCATCAAAAAGAATAAATCTATTCACTAGTCATAATATGTTACGTCCTTTGCGCCGTTGCCAGGACAAAGATTTTTTTTCTGAAATGTTTATACGGTGGATTGAATGGATTTTGTGGCTTGCATAACCAGTGATTGTTGTAGGTATATATGTAAAAAGTGTAAAATGAAAAACTTGGTTTGATTTTCTGGCTAAACATAGCAGCAGCTAGTCACTTCAAATGAAAATCGACGCGTAATTTTGTCATTCAAGTAGACAGGCATTTGTCCGTGGACAATATTCTAACAGTACATCTACAACCTACATGTGATGAATTTAGGATACGACTATGAGTAAGAGCAACCTTGTATGAAATATATGCCAACTACGCTCATTACGAAGAAATATCGGCAATGTAAAAATCTTTATACATTACCCAATCAGTAATCACCGAGCTAACTATTCTTATTTGAATATATCTCGATGATTTTTTAGCGTACCAAATAAAACGTGTGCCACGGAATGAAAAAATTAATTTCTAAGTACATCTTGAGCATTAGATGAATCGCGATTGCGAAATTCAAGTTCATACGTTTTGTCTTTTAGCGCAAAATTAAGCAAATACGTTACAACTGTGAAATTTTATATTATTTTATTGGACAAATGGCGCCACTATTGTACTCATACAATCTTTTATTTTCCTCTTAAAGTGTTGAATTTACAAAAATGATTTCTTAGCTAACGCCTATGTCTAAATAGCTATCTGTATGCCAAATTTCAGCCTGATACATTGATGGATTAGTCAGTCAGTTGGTCACATTATTTTTTATACATGTTACAATATATTTATTTAAGTACATTAAATTATTTAAACTTTCAAGTATTCGATTGCTTCGTACAAATTATTTAATGTAGGTATATAAAATTATTAATCTCAAATAATATTCATATTTGAACAGACTAATCAAACACAAAACTAGTTTAGCAAAGTATTTAATGCAATTTATCAATATATTAGAATTTTCCGTTAACAGATTCAATTATATTCCGCAATAATAAATTATGTAAATGTACAAGCATAATAATATTTCTAAGAAGAAACCATTATTTAGCATATTTGCATTTCTATTAATATTGTTATTAATCTTTTCTGAAAGTCATTTAACACATTTGTTACGTTTAAAAATTTGCTACGAGTAAAATATAAAATATTACATGTAACATTAAAATGCAACACGTGGATGCAAAAATGTATATTAAATTAAAGTTTCAAATATTTGGATTAGAAGGAAGTGTTAATATTTTTAAGTTTAATTTAGGTAAAATAGGTATATAGGTAGGTTGTAGTTTCATTAAATTAATATAAAAAAAAAAAAACAATTACGTTTATTTTTTTTTTTTTTGAGTATATTAGATTGGCGAATATTATTCTTTAATTTTCATAAAAAAATTAATAATCTTTATATTTCCAGCACAAAAAGAGGGAAAATATAGGTAACCGCTCTGAAGTAAGGTACCTAGGAACCGAGTGTACCTCGTCATTGAATAGGTCACTGAAATAAATGTGTTCAATTTGAATTGATTGCATACAAAAATTAACGATTCTGAGTGGAAATGGTCTGTCGGCAAAATGTCATATAAATATATTGCTCTTGATAAATAATTATCATAGTAATTTATTTTACTATTAGTTATATGGTTTAACCCTTTGTGGACTGACAGGACTTTTAAGTCTGAGCCAAAATAAATTAGTATACAATTACATAATAGTATAGTACCTAGTATGCAACAGTTGATATTGCCTGACGGGACTTCTATGTCCCATATTCTAGCAGAAAAAATTATTATGGAAGAAAAATGTTCATTATCATAATAAAAAAAATTAGATTTATTTTTAGATTCTGAGCGGAGCGAGGAAGCTAGTGGTTTTACAATGGCGTTTATTATATTTTTTTTATTTATTATATCATTGAATTCAAGTTTAATTTAATCCATTATACATTGACCCACTTGTAACCTACTGTACAGCATAGCGGCATCCACTTACCCGTTTTTTTTTTCATATCCGATATTATTAAATACAAAAAAAAAAAAACATAAGGGCCAAAAAAATTTGTATTTTTTAATTTTCTTAAAATTAAATTTTTATATAAAAAAATTCCAGGTTTTATATTTATCAGATTTTTTGGTTCCAGTATGAACTACTTATGAGAATCGTTGTATTAAATTTTCAATTTTCATGCTTTTACTATATAAATTGAACACTTAATATATTTTAACTAAAAAATAATTTACAAATTCTGAACTTATCATACGCTTATAAAAATAATCAAGGCTAATATTATAATCATTATTTTTAAATGGCTATAATAAAGCTTATTATTACAAAATTCCTCACCATGTATTAAATTTTTAAATTAAAATTTTTTTTTATTTGTTATTCAGACAAAAAGCGGAAAAAAATTGAAAATGTTATCATGACATATAAAAAATTCTAACATAAAAACTTGGTGGGAATGTCAAGTATCTACAGTTTTCTTATTGTAGAATTTCACTATTAGAACAAAATTGATTTAGTCAAAAACTATGGTATTGCGTAACAATCCGATCAATCAAACAATCCTTGATTTTTTTTTTATAAACTAGGCAAATCTAATTTCCTACAAAAACCGCCCTCAAAGTTGAAGATTAAAGCAATATTAATTTACTATTTATCATAAATATATATATAGAAAAAAAAATACATCATTGTAAAATCGATTCATTTAGAATGTTAAATGTCTTTATTTAGACTTTGAAAAGATGACATATCATTTACAACAATATTAATATACTTAAGTTGTTAAGATACCTATTATATTTAATGCATCTAACATCTCTAGAATGGGTTTCAAGATTTTCAAATGTCAATGTTACAATATGACATTTACAATTTACAATAGGAATATGACAAATACATTAAAATATATTAAAAAATAGGTTTTGCAATTGATTGTTAGTAATTTTCTTGTATATAAAAAAGCCAAATATTAAAGTATATAAATAATTTATGACCATTTATAATTTTTTTTTTTAATTTTAATGTATCCATTGAACGTTATTCTCGGTATTAGCGGCCATTATAAATGATTCATAGTATCATATATTGTGTTGGTTCATATATATTACACAACACGATTTCAACAAGTTATTAGTATTTATTTCTTTTTGCTTAAACTATAACTATAATATACATGTATATTGTATAATTTCTTAAATGTTAAAATGCTCATACAGAATTGTATCCAAAACAATATTTGCTATATTGATGATTACGTGACATAGTATTAGTAATAGGTATCTATTTGAATTTGAATATTAAGACCTTTCAAATACAAAGGTAATTATTGTAATTGTTAAAAACGTATGACTTAAATCGAGCACTTGAGCACAAACATAAGACATAACAACAACAGCAACAAAGAAATTAGTTATATAATAATGTTGTCAAATACACTGCATAAATATGAATTAGATACCATGAATATAATATTATAAACTATAAATTAATATTTAACAGTATCTATCTAGTTGAATTTTAGGGCACGAGAGCATTTTATAGCATTTTTATGTAAAATTATTATGCAGGCTATTTGGACATTTAAATCAATTTATGAAAATATATAATATTTATTTGAATTACAATTTTAAATTGTATGTGATACATTTATAAATATGGTTTTTGGTAGTAACAAAAAAATAAGCTTTAGAATTACATATAGTTCTAGTGTAGAAATAATTTGCCAAAGTCGATATGATTAATAATTAAATAATTATAATTCGATTTTTCAAATACGTGTTTTCTGTTATATTTTCACTATAGGTCCATATTATGTTCTAAACTTTAGTATGCATTATAAAGTATTTTATACGTATCTGGTTAACTTTGTTAATATTATTGTATGTTTTAAATGTTAGTGTATTTTCATAAATTAAAAATGTAATTCTTAATTTTTCTCACGTAAAATTTTTTTTTGAATTTTATCTCACAAATCACCTTTATGTTGTCCACATTATTATCACCAGTGAACAAAAAAAAATGGCTTTCAACTAAAAGCTAAAATAAATTAATAATATATTTAGTATTATAATGTGATAATAATGATCTAAATAGTGGTTGACGGCTACCAAAATCTACCAAAACTATAGACCAAACTATAGTATAATTATATGCAGGAAATCGCAAGCTGTGTCATTAAACCAAAGAAACTAAAAGAAAATAATATTATAAACTGAAGAACTTTCAAGTTATGGTTATTATTGTTACCTTTTGGCACATGAAATTGTTGTATTATCAACTGCACGGTTTATTTACATTTTATTTAGACCCTAATGTACAACTTATACATACAATATATTATATTATATTCTGTTTTTTTTTTTTTTTTTTACCTTCAATTTAGATATTAAGCGTTTTTTAAGCTATCGAAAAAAAAATAGAGTGAGAAAGAACGATACGGATAAAGAAGTTGCGAATAAATAATTCTAGGTCGTGAATGGAGAAAATAAATCCTCTAGGTAAAAGGTGTTAATGCGGTAGCGGTCTCCGAAGGTACGGCCGTGATCTAATCTAATAAAATACGAGTGCCCTTCTCCACGTCGAATACACTGAGGGTCAGATTCCATTTCTCGGTCCGAAGAAGCGCGCCCGCGTGTACGTAACAGGAGTAAGAGAGATATAGAGAGAGAATGAGAGATTGAGATAGAAAGAGAGAGAGTGATAGAGAGAAATAAATAAACGTGGAGACACAAATACATACCCAAAGGAGGCGACTATTTTTCCATCTCTGTTGCCATTTGGAAAAAAAATGAAGGGACACAAAGTAGCAGAAGGAAAAGACGGTATAAGCTCACCGAATCCTGAATTATGTCAACGACAGTGGTTTGCTATTTATCAACTCGCGTCTCTTCTTGAACACAGCCCCCAAAATTTGGGGCAGTGTGGTGGCAGTGCCTGTGAAAACACCCCTTTTATTCGCCGGTCCATTTATATGCAAATCACTTGCGAGTAGAGAATCTCGGGGTCGGTTTTTGTTTGTTATTATCATAACCAATGCAACAACAAAATCAATTCAGTGATAAAGTGACTATCTAAAAACAAATTTTGCAATTAACGTTTTTTTTTCTTATCATCTTGTTCCTATTGAACGAACACTATATAATACGATGCTGTTGAACCCGAATCGCTTATATTACATTGATTTTTTTAATTGAAATTATTTGATCGTAAATTCAAAAGAATGACGACTAATACGAGACTGTTTCATTCCTTAAGTGATTTTATTATTACTCACGACTCTGATTTCAATATTATCTAAACGATAAAAAAAAACTATGTAAAGCTCTTAGTTCATAAACACAATACAAACAAGGACTAAATAAGTTTAAATTGATTGTATATTTCTTTGATTTTTAAGCTGGACAATATGTATTTTATCTTATATTTGAAACTGGAAACTGGAACTGTACAACTACAATATGAATAAGTACATTTTCACTCTATGAATATTATAAGTTACTCGATAAGTAATTTTAGTTACTTACAATAAAGTACATAATGTATGTAAGCTTGAAACAATTTCAAGAATAAACATTAAGTTCATGTTTATGGGAAAATGGTTTGTATTGTGTGTATTTTATATGATTTATTAAGGATGTATATTATAAAGTTTGTAGTCTATTTAAATATTATAATTTATAGTGTTTTATGTAATATTTTCAATTTTGTAAGGAGGTGTAAGATTAATTAATATTTTCCATCAAAAATTATACCATATTATAACATTTTCAAAGTAATAATATACCGTTAAACACTTTTAAGTACTTGTTTACACTGTAACTATATTGAATGTACGAAATTGCAGTGATATTTATAATAACTTAATTAACATTTATTTCTACTTAAAATATGTAAGTATTAGGAATACATTTTAAAACATATTGAAACTTAAATAAATATAAAATAATTATAACAAATAATATTCTGTCTGTATAATGTCTGTGAATACAGCTACCTAGTTATCTAAAAAAATCTGAAATTATTAAAACAATTAATATTTATCATAAATTAATTTAAATAATAAAATGCAATGACACTGTTTAATAAAAATATTCTTCACTCATATTTATTTGCATTTTGCATATATTACAATCATTTATTGTTGAAAGAATTTCCAAGGCTTCTACTTAATATTACATTTGCAATTATTGGGAATTATTTATGATTATGAGCAACGGATGGCATTTATTTTTTATTACATTATGTAACATTTATAGTGTAAAATAATATGGGCTTATATAGGTACTATAACTATCACTATTAATATACCAATTTACTATGTATATTATTAATATATTATACCGTTTAGAATGCATAGATCTTTCAATGGTCAAAGTAATTAAATATTGTCAATTTATTGTAATATTTTGCAAAACCGACGAAAGGGCATCATTTTGATAAATATTTACCGTTACGTAGGTATACTTCTCTTAGATTTTGAGTGGATGTTTTTATTTTTATTAAATATTGCTATGATAGCACTGAATTTGGATTCTAGTCTGGATGATACTATTTTCTAGGTAATTTATGAACTAGTTTAAAAGTTTTACCAAATGTAAGGAATAACTTTCGACAACCGTAAAAAAATGCTTGAAAGAAATGGTATCATGGTTTTAGAAAAATTTCTGTAAACGTGGCTTTATTCAGAATTGTTTTTGAATGCTACAATTTATAAAATTACTTTCAAACTTAATATCGTAACACAAGTGTCTATAAACCAGGTTCTGTATTCTATGTGTCTTTTCCATAATATTCTGGCATATTGTAATATATTATCAGTAGCCCGCTGTTACCAATTAGTTCATTATTATAAATGGCAGAAGCTTATACAAATGTATTAAAACTAAACATTTAAAACTGTTTGTTGTTCAAAAAAAAAGAAAAATCAATAACATCTTTATCCAAGAACAACTTGAGTATTATCTACGATGAATGTTCAAATAACGACTACATATAAACACTTCATACCTACGAGAGAGGGTTTACATAATTTAAGTGTTTTTTGAATAACAAATAAACACGTTCTCGAAAACCAATAGCTGATTCACTTTATTTTAACAGGTGACATTTAAAGATTTATTATTTAACGTCAAATTGTTATATAACTATTTTTAGTTACATACATTGAATATAATATATAATTTATTGTTTTTAATGAATTAAAATATGTTCTCATTATTCTAATTGATTTTGTTTTTTAATGTTCTTAGAATATACACAGGGACAATATTGTTGAGACAATAGAGCGAGCAATGCGCCAATTGTCAAATGTTGTATATATTTTTAAAATTATTTTAGTCCATTAAAAACTATTTTTATTTTTCCAGTCATAATTAATACTGAAAGGAAAATAAATAAATAATTAATATTCTAATAATTCTTTGTTTCTCAATTATATGACATTGTTAACTAATAAGCTTTTTGCTTATATTTGTCTTATGGTAATAATATTTCTATTCTCAACAGATTACATTCACGCTTCACAATCGGTATCACAACTAACGTTTTCAGGGTCAAACGTTAGTAAAGTAATATGCACTATATAAAAATGTATTTACAGATAATGTGCTGTTAACAACTGAAGATAAATAATCAAATTAAATTACATTTTGAGTGCTTTAGAAATTGTTTCATAAGCGCAATAAAATGTTTAAACACAAATTTAAAAATTATTATATTAATAAACAGGGTTCATAAATCTAAAAGTTAAATATTAATTTATAATAGTAACAGTTATTCTTTTTTATAGCTTTCAAATTAGTTGAACCATTAATAACTTAATCCACGCATATTTTCGTTTATATATTTTTGTGAATTGCAAATTATTTTGTAGTTGAAAATGTATTAAATATTTAAATGTTAAATTGATATAGTTTAGTCTCGACAATTTATTGCAAGATTCCTCATTAGTATTTCATATTGGAACCAAAAAATCCTAAAAAGTATATGCAAACTATTTTTTGAATTTACAATTTGGACAAAATTAAATATTTAAACGAAGGATAACGATTTCAATTATTTTGTTGTAATTTAAAAATATTTTTGAAAAGGATTTAAGACTTTTACGAATATTATTATATTTTATATTCACAATGACTTTTTCAAACATTAAGATTAATTTCAAACTATTGTATATTTATATCACCAACCTATTCACACCATTCTACGGTAAGTCGGTATTGACTCAAGTTAATAAAAATATAATTTAATTATATCCCATAGGTAAGTATAATACTACTATAATAGTTTAATATTAATAATATAATAAATATAATGTGTTAGGCAAACATTCATTAAACCTGGAAAATATTGCCAATAATCAATTTATTAATATATAAAATATCATAAAATATACTTGGTAATATAGGCTTACAGATCGTCGATAGTTACAGAATCATTTTTCGTATGCAATGGTTTACTATTTAATTCAAATTTGAATTTGATACATGATCATGAATATATACCTAAAAGGTGCAAACTTACTCAATAACAATTAATGATGCATATTCGACACCTACTAATCAGTTACCAATATAATAAATAAAAATTTGTATTCTAAAATATTAATAACAACCAGTTTAGTATTTTAAAATCTATAAATTGTATAAATTAGCAATTTACAAAAAACTCTTGTGCCTGTTTTAATGTATATATGTATTTGTTTGTAAGTTGTAAGTCATTATATTGTATGAACCATATCTTAGGTGTGTCCACTTTTACAACATTTATAGCAATGGATGAACATCTCAGGATTTTAGTCGTCTTAGACTAAAGTCACGACCGAAATAATCAGCACATTATATTCTTACTAGGAATTTATACAACTATAGGTTAGATTAAAAGGTTACTGAAAGCAACTTTTTCATATTACTTTGATTATTGGTAGTTTCAAAGACACATAGTTTGAAGTAAGTTCCCGTCTCACCTACTAACTTTATATCAATCATATAAAAAAAGAAGTGTGATGCCTATCATTCGATGGAGTACTTAAACAACTTGTAGAAAACAAATAAAACAGAAATTCAGTAGTTCACAGAAAATTATTCGATTTAATATCAAAATAATATAGGTAGGTACCTATATAATTTTTAATGACATTATTTTATCGTTATCAGATAATAAAATATAAGTACGACACAAAATAATGATTATGTATTAATCAAATTATGGATCTTAAATCTTCCAGTTTTAGCTATTATTGTGATTTTCAATTAATGTAATATTAACACAGCAAGAATAACGTTTTATGTATAGTTGATTGTAATGCACCAATATACACTGCGCCATAAAAATATAATTTGTAATTAAATTAAGATGGTTGTCGTACACATATTATATTACTTTATGTTTTACTATACATTGCTTTCAGACTATCTATCTACCTTTGTTTATACAAATATAATATTTTAAGAACATTTTGTAAGTGGCTTATCAACTCTAAAAGTACCTCGCACTTTTCATGGAAAAAATTTAAAAAAATTACTTAACTACCTAAATATTTTTAAAATTTAAAATTTAGACATTTAATTTTTCCATGATAATACCTGGATAGAATTTTTCCATTTGTTTTGCCATTTTGCCCAATACGTTGTCTGGTGAAATAATATATACTTTACGTTTTACATTGAACAGAAGGAAGACTAAAAATGCTTAGGTACACATCGCAATTCAAGGCCGTATCCTGCAGGTAGGTACGAGGTCTGGTGTCCAAATTGTAAAGTCAACAACATATTAGCTCTGAAAGTTTGCAAATTAACATTGGAAATCAACCAGGTCAAAGTTAATTTGCAATCTTTCAGAGTTATGAATGTATCGTTGTATTATTGACTCTACAATTCGATCGCGAGACCTCGTACATCCCTGGATACGGCCCTGAATTGCCATGTTTAAGTATTGAAACGTATAACACATAATCTAGCGTCACTGTTTCGGGTGAAATTATTTTCACTCTCTGCACCTTTGGCGACAGTGCAACACACAACACATGAAATACACGTTAGTGGATTTAGCGTCATAATTTATTAAAAGTAAACCATTCAAAGCGAATCGAATCCGTGTCACGACCACAAAGTCCCACAACACATATTGTGTCGCCGTTCATTTCGTATGGTACGTATAGTATCCGTCCCTCTATGATGGCATCCCCTATTGCGTCCACCCTCTTGCCAACACAACACGGGATGCGTCGGATAGGTTAGATATAGAATAATGTTATGCAAACGAGCGCATTATTATTAATAGTAATCTACCCCTAATCCCACTCTTACACACACACACACACACACACACACACACACATACTCACTCTGTCTTTATAGCACATATAATATGTTCAAGTCGTGTTGAAAGATTAGCTGTATAAAGAGAGCGCTGTCCCTTCGCGGCCCGTGCATAGTACACATTTATAATATCACGCACACACCCTCGCCACGTCGATATCCTAAATATATAGCTACACATTTGCAGAAACCGACTTCCGCGTCCCATGCACTGCCCGGCCATCACACTAAACCATTAGACTATAATATTATATAGCCGTTTAAATGGCCATATAATAACATAATATATTATCTTGTCTGACGGGGAGTGGTCTGTCTGCAGTGCGTCTGCCGGTCGACCGCATTATTTAGTGAATACTAGTCATCGCCGTGCAATTATTATAATTTTATTATTATTACTAGCTTCGTTGCCCGTTAAATAAACCAACTCTATACGACTCAAACTTTGTTCGATTCGTTATTCAATATTCGGTGTATGGTGTTTAAAATTTATCTTAACTTTTCCGTTTCTCTGAATAAAAATCCTGATTCGCAGCACTATATTATAAGGTAGATCGCCTAACCTGCGGTAGATCGCGGACCTTGTGCTGTTTATACGTAAGTGTATGATTTAACTCTATAGTATCAAAGGTATGCCAAGTTTGTGGCACTCCACCAGTGGTGAATTAATATAATCAATTGATACAAAATCCTAACCAAACCTAACCGTACTAAAATCCGATAAATAAAAAAAAACCAAATTTAACCATTTTTAAATTAGCCTATCTTCTTCCTAGAGATCTAATCTACACACAAACATTCATTAATTGTTTCTTTTTTTTTTTTTTCTTAAAGGTATAGGTAAACAATTTACACATTTTTTGAAATTAAAATTAAAATAAAAAAATTCACACAATACATCCTTATAAATTGTAGCCTATTTGTTATTCTGATGTATGAGCTATATTATTGTAAAATCCATTCAGTAGTTTTTACGTGAAATAGTAACAAACATACTTACAAACTTTCGCGTTTATAATATTAGTAGGATTAGGATCATGCGTTTCATGGGGACATTGGTGATACATTTATATGGGCAGTGGAGGGGCATATATTATTTTAATAGCGACGTTGAAGTAACGGTACATTTCGTGGTAGAATCAACATAATATCTAAATAATAAAATGTCAGCCATTCAAACATATTATTACAATCCGTCGACCATTCTAGACGATAGTGGCGCTGTAAAAGGTATATCGTTATTGCAATACAGTTAGCGTTCGTAATTATCATATTATTATTATTACTATCACTATTGCTGTCATCATCATCGCTGTCGGGAGACCATTGATATATTAATATATTAAATTCAGGAGTAATTTATCTATAATATCTGACCTGAGGCGGCGCCTCGGGGTTACCACTGTACATTATGTGCCGTCGACAATAATAATATAATAGAATGCATTCCGCCCATTCCACCGTATCATTACCCCACTCGACAGCCTCGCGGTCCGTGTCACCGACAACAAACGAGTCATGCCGCCGACTACATGATGTCGAATATTGACAATCAAACCGTTTACAGTAATTATCATTAATCGGCGATACCAACTACGCGAATAATTCCCAAAGGCGTCGGTAGGGGGCAAGTAGAGGCGTTTCCCACACCCCCTGGCTTTAAATGAGACATTGCAACATTCGTTTATATAATTTTATATAATATTATTAGATAGGCATTTTGAAGCTAACCGCCCCTTAAAATAAATGCCTGTGGATTATAATATCTCATACACTGTTTTCAGTGCTACCGCATGCATGACTACTTTTTACGCTTATATCTCTGTATCTGACACTGTTTATAATACAATAAATTATAATACCTATCATGAAGACTGCACCGAACACATCAAATTCGGTCAGAGGGACTTATGGCATTTTAATAATATACCATAATATTATGACCGGATTGAAGTATTATCAGCTTTTAGTAGATATTACTTATATAGTAGGTACCTATTACGTATATGTCGTATATATTACGACAGTATAAATATTTTGAGCAACTGTACTATTGTACATAATATATAAACGATAGTTTATTAGGTTTCGATTATACCTCAATATTGAATAGGTCACTGAAGTGGATGTAATACATTTTAATTCAGTAATGAATCATAAATGCACAGGAAAACGATTATAAGTGGATACGGAGTGTCAACATCTATATATAAGGATATTTTATAATTTTTATATTTGCATTACTGTATATTAAGTAAATTATTGTTATAGTATTGTCGAGGTAACTCGATAGGTTGAATTCATTTTTGCCAAATACATCGTATACCCGTCATGTTATTATAATATAATAATTATTGTAATATTATATCGTGCATTATAGTTGTTTGTTATAATTGTTATTATTTAACGCGAGTTATGAATATTTTAAGATGTACAAACAATTTACAATTTTAAAATACTCATAACTCACGTTAAAATTAAAATATATTAAAAAGCCCATAAAGTTGCCTAGATAATAATCTCACCTTTAGATTTTATAAGAGGTCAATTCGCTGTAATTTTTAAATTAACGGAGTTTTAAATGTTCTGCTAAGCGTAAAATTTGGTATGTTACGCACTTGTAATACGGAGACAACACATGCGGGTATCACGTCCTCTTTTGTCTTATAAGTCAATAGTCAATACCAAGTGTGAATATATTGGTTGTATAATTAATAATTATATTATACGATCATTTGAAAGCTCTGGGAACAGGGCTGGATAGTGATGTAGTATTAGGAATATTCCCCAATCTCTTGGGAAAATTCTTTAAAAAAAAAAAAATATATCTATTCAGTATTTCAATTATAGTATGTTTATTTTTGTTTTTTCAACATATATAAATTAAAGTTGGATTGTTTATTTTGAGATCATTGTACAGATTTTAATTGAAAAATTAAATTATATGAAGCTACTTAATAACTTTTTTTAAAGAATAAATATCCAAACTAATATAATATTAATAAAGAGCTGTCATTTGGATAATTTACAATCATAAATTTAATTTAAAACTGAAACCTATGATCAATATTTAAAAACATATTATAATTTGCTCACCACTAGGGCTGGATTTAGGGTTGTGTGCCCCAGGGCCCATATAAGATCGATAAACTTACTGCAAGAGGAACCTACTTATTTTATGGAGACCTCTTATTAATTGAATCTTATGGGAGCCTCGTGCCCTCCCCAAATCTGGCCCTGTCTGGGAATACCTATGTTAATTTTGACTGCCTCAATATATTGGTAATTCCCAAATGCCAATATAAATCGAACTGTTTAACAATCAAGAATAAAACGCTGAATATTGCTAAAATATATTATATACATTATATTATTACTTTTATAACACAATATTAACGGACAGTTTGAAATATGCGCTTTTAGGGTGATGAGTGGTGTTACGAGCTATATGTGAGTATCTATAACAATATAATTGTTTTCAAACTGCTTAAAAAACTGTCTCCAAATTCAAAATTGTTTCTTAAACGTTTGTAAACCCGTTGTAAAAATGTCCGACGAGCACAATCTTATGGTTATCTTTTTTAGTTGTATATTAACCAGTCTGAAGTTTAGCTACACAAGGGACATAGACGAGGTTTTGAAATAAGTTACACTGTTATTTTTTGGTTCACCCGTTTTATTTGCTATATTGAAATTTTACCTATGTTGCCATATCAATATCAGTGACGTTCATTCAATTATTATATTGATATTTGATAATATTGTGTTTCAATCATATCCCTGTATGACTATAGGTATAGTAGATACTAGGTAGGTACTATATTTTAATTTATAATATTACTGTATATACATTCATAAATATTAAACAAGAAAATATTACCAATTGGCAATTGTATTAAATTAAATTCCAAAAATATGAACGAGATTCATTATATGTATTCTAATTCACGATAAAATAAAAAGATTACACAATAATTTAAATTTTAAATTTTTTTCAGAAATGAAGTTTTTGTTTTAAAACTTTAGAAGGTATAATATATTTTTTTTGAATTTTAAGTATTATAATATGATTTTCAGATAGTACTAATGAGTACCTTCCCTCTTTGTAGTTTCTCGTTGTTTTATTTTAACTCATAAAAAAATATTTATTGTACAAACATTAATATATAGATTGTAATTATGTTTTTAATAATAATAAAAAAAATTCTATATGATTATAATGATTCAATATTTTTTGTATCACTTAAATTACAATTGAAATTAAATTAATATGTAATTAAAGTTCTAAAGTAAAAAAAACAACATCAAAACAAATGATTTTCTTTGACCAAATACAATAATTTATTTTATAAAAAATTGCCTTTGTGAAAACGTTTAAAAACAAAATGTAAATAAAGCGTAATTTAAAATATGTACAATGTTTTAAACTTAATTATTCATTGCCCCAAGACACAGACCCTTACGTCATTGTATTTCTACTAATACAAGATTATTTTAAAAACAAATTTAATAGAAATTTATCTATTTTTAGTATTTTGAATTGTAATATTATTATTTTTATTACTCAGTTCTTTGTACAATAACTTTGTCTGATTACAACTAATGAAGTACCTACCTAATAATTGTTATGAAAAAATCATTGATTTTTTGTAATATAAAATGTGTATTGATTATTTTTTTAGTTCAAAAAAATATTAGCAATAATACTTGTTGGATTCTAAAAGACAACACAATATTATATTTTTCAGTCATAACCATAGAATTAAAATTTAGATTAAACATGTTTGTGCAATAAATAATAAAACATTCACTTACGAAATCAACCTGCAGCTGTTGCATTTTAACGCGACCGAGCAATGTAAGCATTATAGTAATGGAGACTGTAAAAGAGTCACATGGTTTAAATGCGAAGTGAGTCTCTCGTATACAGGACTATTGTTCATTTTAACACACATACTTTAGTCGTAATGTCCGATTTACGAAAATACCATTCCTCTATAATCGATTTAAACCGTTCGCATTATTGGTGGTCAGCTGGTAGACAGGCGCAACGTGGTTCTATTACAATAACTATATATTGCTTACTGAGAGTAAAACATAGCAAAGAAATCATAAAGTTTTGCACAATCGACGAAAAGTTTTTTTGCACTTACGGAGAAGTTTTGGTTTTGGAGTGAACAATGGGGAAACAATACTTTCAAAACAAAGTATTTCACTATAGTCCTGCTCACGAAAAACGTATCCCGAAGGATTAAAACAACGACACCGGAAAAAAAAACGGCAGTAATAACAATCCACCGTTACTGGAGATGGTAGGGTTTTCTGGTAGACATCAAATTTACGATTGTAATCAAAAAGTCTTCTACGTTTCCGGTATGCGCGCTCCAGCCGGAAATGGAACCGCAAACCAACGGTTTCCGCTAGTCGTCGACGACGAAATTCTTCTTTATCACATCTCTACCAATAGTAGTAGTCGAGGACCATTATATTTATTGGGATTTTGGCTAATAGGCTTACGGGTTAGTTTCAGTACGTCGAAGGTTTGAGAAACCGAAAATAAATGCCGGTACTCGAGAAGAAAATAATAATATATTCTCCGATATTGTCCGTTTTGAAAATTGGACTCCGCTAACAGCACCACCCCTAGATAAAGTCACACCACTAGCCAACGGCTATAAATTATCGAAAGGGTCTTAACGACGTCACCGCCGCTACCACGTTATATGCCCCATAGTGATATATTATTCAAATTGTAGTCGACTTTATAGTCGGAGAACGGGACCATTGCAATATATGGATAAAAAATAATACCATTTTAAATTCGTTAACTTTCCGGCTGAATTTCCAATTTAATAAGCAATAATGTGAACACATATTAGATCATTCGAAATAAATCGTTATAAATATGACAAAAAATTATAAAAACTTAAAAAATAGAAACAATAATATTAGAAACCAAATTTCAGAAAAAAAGGTGGCCTCTCTGCTGTACATAAGGAGTAGTGTGGATCACTATAATGGACGTGTAATATTTGTATTCAATGATGTAAACTATTGTATACAAAAAACGATTATGAGCGATACGGTCTGTTCGCAGCTTCCTATATTATACTTAGTATATTTGTATATTTGATGATATTATTGCAACAGCAGGTATTAACTTTTGCCAGAAAATATGCATTAGAACATTTTTGTCATTGTGTGTAGAAAATATAATAATATACTTAAAAAGTTTCAAGTACCCATCAACAAAATCACTAAAGTTGTTATTTTTAAAGTATTCTTGTTAAAGTATCTAATTTTGTCAAAATTTGACTTAAAAAAAATTGTGTGAATTTATTTTTTAGATTTTTTGGATACAACATATGTGAGAAACCATGTGTAACATTTCCATATGTTTCAACCCAACGAAAAACAAAGATATTTCTAGAAAAAAGTTTGAGTTAATAGTTAGTTTATAGAAGACATTTTCAATACACATATTTTAGTTTTTTAGTACCTAACATCTATAGAATATCAATAACATATAAGTCATCAAAAATGTAGTAGTTATTAATTTTTAGGTTTTATTAATTTTATTAATTTTCAAAAACAAAAATGTCAAAACGTTAAATTTAGCTCTGTAGTTCTTAATAAATAAAAGATACTTAAATTTTTTATAAATCTATTCCATTTCTTATGTAATACAGATCGTTTTATCATTTTATGGTTAAATGCTTATAACAAATAACACATAATAAGGATATATGCATATGATTTATACATAATAGACGACAATATAGAACAGAATGTACACTTTTTTCATTAAATATTGCCACTGACTTCAAAAGAATTCTGACGTAAAACCACTTTGTGTGCAAATACTGAAAGTACAGCACCTAATAGTTTCCTACACTTCATATCAAATATTTGAGTATCAGTTACGTCTATCTCCGAAAAAATATTATATAGAACAACAAAATAAAAGTTATAAGATATGAACAGAGAGTAAAACGAACTAGATAGGTACATAATTGGGTGTCTATATAATGATATGGATAAAAGCTCAAGATTAATAGTAAAGGTGTAAAGGCGATTATACATAGTTGGAATAGAGAATAATGTAAAAGGTAGCCAGAACGGCTACCGCACAGCAGAAATGCGATGACCCTTTGCACAGCTGATCCCTGTATTGCTTATATATTGATCACAAAAAAAAAAATGTTATTTTAAATTCTGTTATTTAATCTACCGTTTTATGGTCTCCCAGAGTCAATTTAAAATAAATTATGGTCATATTCATATATTTTTAAAAGAAATTACACTAAGAGTAGATTTATCACTCATTGTAACCATTAATAGATACCACCTATTTAGTTAAAACCACACCAAATACACCCAAATATTGTAAGCGGTTGACCTTGTTTTGACTTTCTATTCCATTCAGCATGATTTTTAAATATACTATTCAAGTATAAATATATAATATATAATATATAAATATACTATACTGTTAAATATTTTATGTTATTTATACATTAAGTATAAAGATGTGAAACAATACGACTGCTGAAGCTCACGGGTATACAGATAATTGTATGGATATTTACATTTTAAAACGATGGGAGTAAACATAAATATAGTTTGAGAAATACATACTTAATAACATTTTAAGTGACAAGTGGCGAATAATTTGCATAGATAAACGTTATTAATTTTGAAACTAAAAAGAAGTAGTTATGGCAAACAAAGGATACGAAAGATAAAAAAAAACTGTTTAGAATTTTTTAGTCATAATAATAACGTACTGACAATACAACGTGGAATAATTTCACATCTTCTATAAACACAGACACCAAGACAACAGACATCATCTATAAAAAAGTCAAAGTACTAAATACCTAAACCAAAAACATAAAACATAACATAAAATAAAAACATATATATCACCAACATTCAACCGACCAATCAACCGATCAAACAGATATAGATATCAGATGTCTTAAGAAAATTGACAGCTCCGTAACCATCAAATCCAAAATAAATTAAATGTTCGACACAAAAAAAATACCTATAGTAAATATATGTACCTATGATAACTGATAAGTATTGATACCACAAAAACACATGCATGAAGACATGTCTATACATGTAAAGTGTAGACACAGAAAATTCAAAATATAGTAAGTAAAATAATAACCATTTGAAACATGTTATACTGCATTAAATGTTTTCTTGAAAAAAAATTCTCATTTTTAGGTACTGTCAAACATACTGTCAAAGAACTATAGAAAAATCGAATACCGTCTTATAATGATTGTAAGTTCAGTTACACACTTACGTTATTCTTAACCATAAATACTTAACTATAAAACTATTTAATAACCTGTTAACGCAATTGTTTTTTTATTATTTTAGCGGGTAAGTGGATATCGCTCTGCTGTACAGTAGGTTACAAGTGGGTCACTGTTTAATGGTTGTCATTAAATTTGAATTCAAACGTTTAATACCATTGTATACAAAAGACGATTTCGAGTGGAGACGGTTTGTCGGTCTGGACTCTGCCACTCTGGTCATTTCATAATATATTTATACTGTTATAACTTATTATTTATACGGTAGCAGGTGGGTTGAAATAATATTCAAAAATTACAACAAAATAACTAAAGTCGTTATTCTTGGTTATTCAATATGTAATTTCATTCAAATTTTAACATAGAATAATTATAAAAAAAACTGTGTTATTATATATTTTAGATTTTTTGGGTACAAAATTAACTACTTACGTGGAGCCTTCTTTTAAATTTTCAATCCTCAGCTTTACAATTTGAACATTTTATACATTTTTAACTACAAAATCATTTTTAAATTTTAAATTTGATAAATTTTGTTAAAAATTTAACTTTTATGCTTATAAAAAAAACTGTACTTATGAATTTTAGATTCTGAGTGGAGCGAGAGATCGAGTGATTTTACAATGGTGTTTTATTTTTTTTTTTTTTGATCCTATAACAATATTTCTACCAGAAGGAGTCCTTAGATTTCCAAATATAGTATCTTAAATTTTAGCGAATTGGATCAAGATGGTACTTTAAAGAGGTCATTATTCGACTGTCTCAATAGTTATTTAATGCCACAGGAAAAACCAACCGCAAATTACAAAAAACCGGTAAAAATGGTATTTTAATTTCGAACGCTTTGTTTATCACCATAGAAACGAATAAAAATAAAAATAAAAATAACGAATTTAGTTATTTTGTTGTAATTTATAATATTAATTCAACATTCAGGTTATAATAAAATATAATAACAATATAAAATATCCAGACTGACAAACCATCTCCGCTCAGAATCGTTTTTCGAATACAATGATATTATATCATTGAATTAAAATTATACATAATACGATCCATTATACAGTGACTCACTTGTAACCTAATGTACAGAAGATCGACATCCACTTACCCGCTTTTTTTATATTTTGCAACTGCCACTGTAACATTTTATGGTATATAGAAAATGGTTATATAAACGTTGAGTGATAATTTCATGTATCTACAATGATTTGTTTTAAAATCAAAATCGATTTCGTCAAAAACCGATTTTGCGTGAAAATCTCAGTTTGTCCTTAAATTTTTGTTTGTGTTCCTGGACGAATTTGAAAACTATTTTGGCCCCCTTAAGTACCAACTAGATTTACTTTCCTACCAGAAAAAAAAATGTTGAAGACAATTAAAGCATTTTTACAATCCCAAAAGGTGATGACAGATACAAACAAAAAAAAATTTCAAAAAAGCGCACATTTTAAAATTAATACATTTATCGCTCAAAATCTATAACCAGTCCAACACGTTTTCCAAAAACGAATAAAGATATTCCTAAATTTAAATGAAATGCTAAACAATAATTAATAACACTTAGAAATACTTCAAAATACTTAGAATGTTTTCAATAATGAAATGAACTGGCCAATTACATCAAACACCTAAAATCTACGATGTTAAAATAATATGATTAAAAGTGTTAAGCCTCGCAATATGGAGAGGAGACAAACCGACGTTTATAAACATACATTGACAATTATTTAAATAAAAATTATACTACAGTACAATAATTTACTAAGCTTCTAAGCCATCACATAAAAAAATAACATAATTTAAATTCAACACCAGCGTAAGATTTAAAATAGGAGATTTTATATCAATCCCTATCGAAAGCATAAAAAACTTTTCAAAAAAAACTTCACTTGAACTAAGAAAAATAAGTAATCCTTATACTATACGCTTCAAGAACCATTAAAAATAAAGACAACCCACCAAATAAAATATAACAATTGTATAGAAGTCAAGTGTTCTAATGAATAAAATATCAAATTAAGCTTAATAATAATTATTAATGTACAACCATGCAATATTTCTCCTCATAAAACAATAGATTGTACGTAAATCTTGCGCTAGTAAAATTCATAAAAGGCAATATGAATTGAATTACATACAAAACCGTGTGGTTAGATGCCCTACAATAAATCTTTCAAACACAAAAAAACATCAATATTATATTCTATTTAGGGGGCCGCCAGAAAAGAAGTGCCAGAATTGCTACTATCCACAAAAACCAATGATGTAATCAGTTGTTTTTAAAAAATTCTTTAAAATGATCGTGGTTTGTTTAATTTGAAAACGGAAGTATGATGATAATTTGAATTTAAAAAATATGGTGGTAATCATTTATAGAAATACCTATTGGTTTTTTGTTTAAACTTTAAGCTAATGCTAATATGTTATCAATTAATAAATTATCAGTGTTGACTGTTGGTAATAAGATGAAGTAGAACTATTTTCAACTCTTAATAACGATATGGTCTGTGTGATAAGATAAATACATTCTATGCAATCACGATCTACCATACGTCTATAACTGAATATTTTACATTTTAAATTTCAACATAGGTAGGTACCTACTATGAACATTTATTTACTTCAAATAAAATACCAAATAATAAAGAATAGCGTATTCCGTCAAAACACACTGTCTGTGGTATCAGATAGAAATATAAATTATCATATATTATACTGTATAAGTGTAATAAATAAAATAAGATAGAATAAGATAGAATATCAAAAAAAAAAAAAAATAATAATAATAATAATGACACCGTTCTGAAACAGGAATTGGATAGCTTTAGTCCGTAGACGACGACAAGGTACTAACTAGTTATACATATAGTTATAATTGCACTATAACATTTCTTTATTTAAAAGTAAAATCATCGTGTAGAGTCAGAGCTTAGCGCAACGTTTAGTAGTGAAATACAAAAAAAAAAAACAATATTCTTTACGAAGGACCACAGTACACTGTCAATAATTCCAATCAGACTTAAAATGAACTTCATGCTTTGTTACAAATTCCACCACCTAACGTCAAATCAGGTTAAATTACATTTTTTTTAAAGTTGTGTAGATCACATAATAATTGCGTTGTAGTAACAAAAGTGAGACGAATGCCAAACATCAGATTACCGGTTCTGTTCAATAGTAGTATTATTTCAAAAAATATAAGCATTTTTTGGAGAATTTATTGAGTTAAAAAAAAATATGCAGCATCATTTTGTGGTTTAACATTATCAAAGCAAGTAAACACATTTTAAATAAATTCTGAAAAATAAAGAAAATCCGTCTATTTCATTAAAATTGAAAAGAAACGTTATTGGTCTTTTCTTTGTAATTTGTGTATTGAATTTGTGATAAATAATAATTTATACATTTTTTAAATAGGTATTTAATTTGTATGATCGGTGGAAAATTCCGTCGTAACGTATACAAAAAGACAATTAATAATATATAATAATCAGGTAGGTACAAACCATAAACATTAAACGCGGCAATTTTCTGTACTTACCTATATGACGAATAAAATAATAAAATAAATTTCACAATTATTTGTTAGGTACAATAGGCGCAAGCATTCGTAGGTTATCACGTGATGACGATAATGGACATGCAGGCGTGTTGAGTTGACTGAAGACAAATATAATGCCTAAATATTATTAGCAATAGCCATCGATAAGGATAAGCAAGATAAGTCTCACACAAGAGCTTTACACCACTTATTACCAGTGTTACCAACCCCGCGTACTCGCCGCATAATATTATGACCACAGATTATATAATCTGTGTTATCACTACGTATGCAGACTAGAATAAGGAGTTCAAGTTCAAACCATAGATAATATTATATATATGGATAGGACATCCCTATACATTATACTAGAGAGCCTATAGATAATAATTATTATATTATTACACGTTACAACTATATTATTATATATTTTTATGACAGATATACATGTATTTTTTATTTCGATATAATATAATATTATGTAATTGTGTACACTGAGATCGTACATCTTCCTATGGTGAACAGCTGATTTTTGGGGATAAATAGTACCTAAGCATCACTATGGAGATCAGCTTATACCTACATATCCTAGATTATAAATTAGAAGAACATGATTATAAGTAATAAGTCACACAACAGTAAGTCGTTGACCAACTATTTTTTTTTAAATATATTAATTTTATGATATTTCAATTTTTAAGTTGACTCGCTGAATTTATTTATTACATAATAAATACGTTAAAATATAATGACATAAATAATAATTCATAAAAAATGTAATATATTGCCGTTGTTCACTTATAAGTTATAATGGTATTTTATTCGGTAAATTTAGAGTAATAAATTATTTTTATTATTATTTTCATTCTTACAACAACATATGTACTTCCAAAAACTTTTTTAGTTTTTAAAATATATTTTTTTTAATATCCTCTTATATAAGTGTATAAAATATACTAAAAATACAGAATGTAGCCACTTCCAAACGAATATAATTTTAAAAATCTTATAGTCAGGCAGGAAACGAATACCTGGAGTCTATAATTAAAAGTCAATTTCGTTCATCTCGTGGTTTATTATGATATTAAATAAAGTACCTATCAATACCAAATAATTGTATTGGAAAAATTATTTTGAGTAGAATTCGATAAAACCACGTTTATTCTTTCGACATTTTTCATCGATTAAGGAAACATCAGGAAACCGAAAACAAAATCGATAAAAATCAATTCCGTTAATCAAAACGGACATTTAAATAGGAAAAAATAAATACCGATAGCCGAAACCGAATTCAAAATCGGAAAAATATTTTCAGATTTAAAAAACAACAATGATGCATTTGAATGTTAAATTCGTTTAAAATATTTAATTAAAACACTCATCTAAAACTCATAGATTAACAACACATTTTGTGTTTGTTCTTTTGTCATTGTAATTTGTAATATATCGATAATTGTATTGAATATTTTTATAAACCAACAGAAGTATACATAGTGTTATTCAGTTTTATGTTTCAAACGCTTGTATATTTTTAACTTTTAGGTTCAATGTAATATATTATTATAATGATACATTTAATATAAGAATTATATTTTTCATTAATTTAATTGTATCTATATATTATGTTCCGCGTAAATTCCCTTGGCTACGAGCAAAGAACATTTAGTGGGAACTCAAATTCATTACATAGGTACATATACGATGTAATTTACTCCTCTTTTTTTAAGCTCCTCTGTGGTTGATGATAATGATGATACACTGATACTGATACGCACACCGTATCATTAACATATTATTCCCAAAATAAATAGTCTCATGACATAAAATCAGGTGACCTAAGAAGCCAGATGAAAAACATCAGATGATTATTTTTTAATAAGAATATTATAGTTCTACACTTAGTAATATATCTACTTTTTTCGATTATTTTTCGATTTATAGTCAATATGACATTTTAAAATGTCCACGTAAATGTAACATGTTATATACTACACCCACTTTAAAAACTCAGTCCAGTTAGATTTAGGGGACAAACTCACAGCTTATATATTTCTTCAGTTCATCCAATATTCATGTTTCAAATATCAAAGGCTGCATAATGTTTCTAAGACAAACTAGAAATGTCTGGGCTATTTTATTTTCCTTGTCTGTATCTCCATACATATAAAGATATAAAGCCAACTAGAAAGTAAATTCCATATACAATTCCATGTACGTAAAGTGTGTTACAAATCCACACACATTTCATAGAATAACTTCTGGCAAGCTTTTTAGCATCCCAGAGAATTGTTCATCTCCAGTTATAAACAAATATTGACTGTTATATTTATATAATAATATTGCACTATTTTAGTTCCATTTAATTATCTTATTTTATCTTCCCTTGTTAGATACCTATTTAAAAATACTACCTGTGATATAATTCTTGTCGATCTGTATTTACTAAAAAAAGTGGAGATAAATCAGTTTATTATTAAGTCTAGTACCTACTCTATACAGTCTTCTATACATATAACTGCGTTTACTCGACCTAAATATTAAAAAAGTGGCTAAGTGGATGTCACTCTACTGTTCAGTAGGTTACAAGTTGGTCACTGTAATGGATGGTGTTAAATTTGAATTCAATGATATAATATCATTTATAAGAAAAACGATTCTGAACGAAAACGGTCAGTCAGCCTATGATATTACTAAGTATATTTGATGATATTATTGTGAATAAACTAATTTATATATTTACCTATTTACGTAGAACCTTGTTTAAAAATTTAAATCCTTAAATATAAAAGTTGAACCTTTTATAAAATTTTAACTACAAAATAAATATTAAATTTTTTCAAAATTCGAAATTTAATTCCTTATAAAAAAATTGTGCCTATGTATTTTTCAACTGCTAACTGCTATTGTAACAATATATCAGAAGCCTTGCATTCAATTTTCACGCTTTTTTACCCAACAAATAAAATTTTATTGATATTTATAGAAAAAAAAACTAAAAGAATTGAAAACTGACAATGACCGTAACAGCTCAAAAAGAGTCAAATTATTTTCAAAATGTTATCGTGTATAGAAAATGCTAATATAAACATTCAGTGAAATTTTCAAGTATCTACAGTCATACGTTTTTTAATTACAACAAAATAAGAAAATCGTTACATGAGAAATCGAGTGAATATCAAATGTTGTAAAAATATGAATTTCAAACGCTCATAAAAATTTAATTTGACTTTTTCGTAGACATTTTTTTTTTTGATAAAGGTAGACAAACTGGATAATTTTGTATTACATTTTCAAAACTTAGATTTAAAAAGAAAAATTTCTACGAATTCTCAACTTAAAATAATTTACTAATTTTCGAGATTTTTCCGTATTTTGTCAAGATTTGAACTTTAAATGCTTATAAATAAAAACTGTACCAAAGAATTTTTAATATTTTTCAAATATCATTGTAACAATATAGTAGGAGTATTGTATTAAATTTTCAAGCTTTTTTAACCAAAAATTAAAGTTTTATTTACATTCATAGAAAAAAGTCTAATAAAATTGGAAACAGTAAATGTTCCTAAACAGTTCAAAACAAATCAAAATATTTTGAAAATTTTATCGTATATAGAAAATGCAAATATAAACGACCAGTGAAAATTTCATGTATATACATGAATTTATTGTTTTATTTGTTCATTTGTTTTAGAGTTACACCGATTTTGAGGAAAACCTATTTTACGTAATAATTCCCGTTTTCCCTTAATTTTTATGTTGTTTTTCCTGGCGCTTTTGAAAACTAAAATTACAGGCCTGTGATAACTGAAATATGATCCGTATGTTTGTGATGTAATTTTTCCCAAATATCTTGAAAATACTGCATCCGATAGTGGTGTAATCTCTCGTCGTAGATTCTGCTGGGTTGTTTATCATATTATGTAAATTGAATGTGTCCATAAGGAAAGTTTTAAAAGTTTCCGATTTTATATCATTAAAATTGATGTTAAACTCGCCAAATTGTTGCAATTTATAAATTATAATAATTATAAACGCACAAAATGCAGATTTTATTACGCTGTTTCAAATCCTCGCGTTATACTACCCGTATTCTATTACCTCCCAGACAGAAATTGTTTGTTTAATAATATTATTATAACATTATAATAACGAATAATATTAGTTTATCGATATTATAATATTATTATTACAAAATGCTGTCTGGGAGTCTATACCAGACGCGACGCACAAAAAAATGTAATCACGGTAAAGGTAAAGCACTGTATAGGGATATATATGCAACAATCAGTCTACGAAAACAATTTCATGAAATAAAAGTGTTTACGCGTCATGCCAGGAGATTATAGTATGTATATAAGATGATACCAAAAGTTTATGTTTTGTAAGGACCGCGGTATAGATTTCAGTGTCTGGCTGTGCATGGGATACGCGTGATATACGCGCCCAACACTTTTGAGGATTTCCACTTTTTCGCACGGCACTATGGGGATTCCCATTTTACGGCCCGCTGGACGGAAAAAGGTCGCTTTCCAGCGCTTCAACCGCGGTCGAAAACCAAACTTTCGGTGCAGGCGTGACAAAAAATTATTACCTACGTACAATTCAATACCTATACATGTATACTTATAACTTATATGTTTTATTAATTATAATAATAATAAATGTATAATATACGTATAGTATTACTTCAGTAGTGATATATTATCAATATACGCATGATATATATAATCAATCTACAACCGTTACCATAACTTACCACTCCAGCTTTTTTTTTTGTTCCACCCTAACGATCGATCTAATGACGCGATAATATTTAAAAAAAAACTGATCTGAATTCGTTAGAATGTATGATTCGAGATAGGTCAGTCCACATTTTAAGATTTCTGTTTTAAATTTGAAATAAATCCCGAATAATCAACTGATGAAAATTCCGAAATTTCAAAATCTTCAAGCTAACTTCATAGATGTTGGGAGGGGCGAGGGAAAAGTGAACTAGGCAATCTCAAGTAGACGTAATAACGAATTACTAGATCAATCAGTATGATGGAATAAAGATTGAATGTTTTGGCTAAAATAACTGTTTAATATATTATAAATTAGGTACAGTATTTCGTCATGAACGTTTTTTCCCGGCCGTCCCGCATCGGGCCGTAAAAAACTTCATTTCAAAAAAAAACTTTTAATTATGTAACAAATGTGCATAATTATGCACTGGTGTATAATGTACCATAAATATGTACAATATTATATCCTTATATCGAAGTATGAAAAACTAGAAAAAATTCTATTCCATTCTAGGCGACGCTTGTTGGGAGTGGGGGTAGGTAAAACTTAATCATAATTTACAAATTCCATACGCTATATTATGGTGCTTTTATGACTCCATATCTCCGTATCTATTCTATCTCTTTTCCTGCAATCGTAATTAACTCTGTATTTTAGTTCGTTAAAATTAAAATTTATTTTGTATTGATTTTATTAAAACCATGCTTTTTCATTACCCAGAAAACTACTTTAGGTAAGTTGGATTTTGTTTCTTTGAATTCATTACTTAAAATTATAATATAAATTTGCAAATAATGAATTTATTTATAAGACGAGTTGCTGATTTTACGAAGTAGTTTATGAATGGTAGTATTTAATAATTATTAGGAAACGCGCATTGACCATTAAGACGAAGAATTCGATGCACGTTTTATTAAGTTTTGTTCATAGCAGGTATATTTACATATTATGCAAACATCTATAAAAGCCATGTAAAACACAAATGGAACATAATGTATAGGTACACTTTAATTAATGCAACTACGCATTTTACCTTTAGGTATATCCAACCAGTTAAAAACTTACTCTTGCTGTTATTTAAAAACGCATTATAAACAAATAATTTGTCCACATTCACTCGTAGCGATTAAAATGCAAACACATTATATAAAGACCGTGTTGAAAACAATCTATTGAAATGACTTTTGGTTTTGCAATTGCAAATGTGAATTATTATTTTGAAAAAGATTCTACAGCTGCAGCCATAACGTATACTGATATTTATAGTTTAATAATATATTATTGCGTGCAATATGTTGTGGATGTAGACATACAGTATATTGTATTATAATATAATATTTTATACTTTGTGTTGTATAATATGTATTTATTGTGTGTGGATAATATGGCGAGGGCATTGGAAATCGACGAAATTGTTTTTAGAGACCTGCAGCTAATACTGAACCTTTTACGCTGATATAGTGATATCTGATGGGCGTGGTAGCTGTTGTAGCCGAAATCGAAATGCATTTACGATGGCTATTGTTAAAATGGATAAGAAGTAAATGTAGTGCGTCAAAAGGTTTGCCGTGTAAAGTATACATAAAAATGTACAGCAGGCGTTAAACGGAGAAGAAATTACAATTTGCGGGGAAAAGATGTATGGTTACAGGATAAAGGTAAAGGCACAATAATATATCAATACTGCGGTTTCTTTTGGCACGGCTGTCTTTTATACTATAAAACTAGTTGCAATGTAAATCATGAAACTCGAGGCGATTTATTATAGGTAAACACTTAAGATTGCGATCGATTTGGAAGTGTTCGGAAGCCGTTTGGAAGTGTTATACTGAATGAAAGAAGAATAAATGTACCACGCGTAATAACAACTAACATAAACTATACACGAAGTGAGATTATTGGTTAATAATATTATTGGTTGAGATGTTGAAGGTTTAGTGACATCGACAGATCCCATGGGCGTACGCCGTACACAGATAAAGAGATGAATGTATCAAGAAAAAAAAGAAGAAAATATACCTACATAATGGCAATTCGTATATTCTGATATTTATTACACAAGATTAGTGACTCAAACTTGTTTGAAAAAATAACAAAAGTATACCTACGTATTTTAAAATATTTATGTACCTAAATAATTAAATGTACTTTGATATAGTAAAAGTAAAGACTATTATTATTATTATAAATATAAACATAAGTACAGTTAATACTTAATTTGTATTATAGGTACCTACTGCTATATGGCTACTACGGTACCTACAACATAATTGTTATTTTCTTCCACCTATGAATTGGTCACTCACATTTAATTCACCCTAATTTAATGGCACAATGAAACAATTTTAGGTATCGTGGGAACTTGAAGATTCTTAAAATTGTATTTTATCGAAGATTATTAAAAAAAAAACTCGCACGGGCGCGGCTTCGTCACACGATACAACAATACGCGCCGCCGTAGTAGTCTTTTTTTCTTTTTTTTTTTGTGGTTTTGTAGTTTTGACGCCTATTTGGCAGAGATTCTATTTGGGCACACGTAAGTTTCTTCAATGTTCGGTTGCGGACGACGTCTGACCGTCGAGAAACGAAATCTGGTCGCCACGCGGTACTGATCTCATCTTGAATAAAGTATAGTAGTGAATCTAGACTAGTTCAAATGGGAGAGGGGAGGCAAGAAGGCATGACACAATTTTCGTTTGAGACGTCTGGGTGGGTTTCTTAGGATGCAAGAAGGGACTGTGAGATTTCGTATTAACGGATTATTGGACTGTGGAAAATTAGTAGGTCATGTATTTTAGCTTGTTCTTGGACTGATTTTAATTTCTGGTTGGAATATATAGTGTTGTTTCGGGAGGCGGTGGCATCAAATTTTCTGAATGCTATATTTCGAAATATTTGAACTTTATTAAGTTGTATTGTATTAATATTCCCATACTTATACTTCCAGACTCTGGTTTAATTTCGGATTTATAGATGAGCAGTTTAGTGTTTATGTTAGCGTGTTAATCATTATTAATTACATTTTTTTACTAGGAATTATCAAACGTATTTTAGATTAAATCGTTTAAATATAATATGCTGGGCCCAGGTTACTCTTCTATGGTCTAATGTTAAATAGAGATATTAAACTATTTGTGGAATTGGAATTTGTGTGACATAGATGGAGATAGCAAGGCAGGGCGCAAGTCTGAGGATAAATGTAGTATGCATGGATTTAGATTTATTTATTTTTAGCCTCCATTTTGTGTACTCGTCTTTCACGAGAAAAGGTGATTTTGAGGTTGTCAAGAAGCGATAATGTGATCGGAATTTATGGAATTTATGGAAATTATAGCTTTGTAATCGACATAGTCAGCAACCAGCGTATGTACACCACACCATTGGGTTGATCAGAAGTAGTAATGTGCCATTAGGAATATTTCCCAAGGAATTTTCCAGGGAACAGGGAATATTCTCCAACCTCTCTGGATATTTCTTTAAAAAAAAAAATTATTATTTTTATGTTATCCAGTATTTCAGTTTCAATTTCAATATGTTTATTTTTATTTTTTCAGCATATATAAATGAAAATTGGATCGTTTATTTTGTGATCATTGTACAAATTTTAATTAAAAAATTGAACTTAAGTTACTTAATAACTTTTTTTTCATGAATAAAATATCTTAACTGGCATAATATCAATAAAGTCATTTGGATTATTTACAACCATAAGTTTAATTTAAAACTGAAACCGATGATCGATATTTAAAAATGTATTATATTTCCGGAAATTTGCCCATCACTAATCAGAAGTATTGATATTATTTTCTAGTAAAGGGGATAGAATTCTACCTTGAGGTTCACCCGCGGAGATTTTGGCTGTACTTGAAAGTTCAAATTGATTCGACGAAACGAGTACTTAAGTCTGTAATATCTATCGGTAAAACTAATAATAATAATATATAACTAATATATAACTATGGATATCTGTTATACGGGTGCAGTTCGTGAGTAAATTTGTTATTATGTAATGATGAATGACAAGTTATAAGAGTATAATTAATAGTCATTTAAAACTCGACTACTGACGATATTACTGCGTGATAAGGTTTCAAAAAAAGTTTTGTAATAAATTCTTTTGCACACAAAGATGGCACACAATTTGTGAAAAAAAAAATTAGCTAAAAAAAATATTGTATATTATTATTTGTGCGGGACTGTTGTTGAATAACTAAAAAAAGAAATCGGTCAGTATATATTATTGATGACGAATTATTAATCAAATTGTTGTTTGTGTATATTTGTAAAACACAACGAAAATACATCAAACGCACACCTTGAGGAAAATTAACACCACCGCGATCATTAAGTCTGCGGTAAGCAGCCATGATGGATTTATACTGCACAGCCATAACTGCCATATTTAGTCGATGCTTTGCTAATGCATGATTAAACTGGTGCAGTGGTAATATTATAAGTTGAACTTATAAAGAAACTAATGTTTTCCTTTTCCGTGTAAAAGTTTTTATTTTCACAAAAAATCGACGTTCTGTTTATAATGTCATAAGGTCAAAGGACATAAAATAGTAAAAAACACTATACAGTACAAAATTCAATTTATGAAAAGTCAATAATATCGTTATTATATTATTAAACAAGAACTGCGTGCAACTTGAAGAATGTTGTTTACCTACCATCAGTTGTAACCTATTATTCAAAATGTTATTATTTTTACGCATAACCAATACTATTATGTTTGTTTATTGTGGGAGGACAATAACTGTTAAAGATTAACACCAATATATAATATGCTACGGGTAGAGTACAAAAATGGACAGTGTATACATTATCCAGTGTGCTGTGGATAAAGTATGAAGTATACAAAAACCAAATCATATTAATCCGAAAAAAATTAATTTTTAGGTAGATTAGGTGTTATTAAGTTATTATTTCATGTATAAAAATATTTGAAAAATTAAATACTTTGGTACAGTTATTTACTGGAATAGTTCAAATTATTGTGGCACTTGGAATTGAAAAGTATTCTACTAGATTTACATTTACATTTAGGTATTTGATAAACTTAGCACTTTTACACAAACATTTTTTAAAACCTCGACCACCGGAAAGAGATTGTGCATTAGCTATTTCACGCAATGATTTTTTTGTAGCCGACACTTCTAAAATATCTATAAATGGTTCAGAACTTACAGAATATTGATTTCTCGAATAAAATTGAAGAAGAGGGCCGTTTTTATCATCGAGTTCATAGCGTTGAATATCACTAATAGACACAATCGCAGAAATGTTTGCTCTCTCTTGAGTTATCCACTCAAAGGTAGATAATGTCCAAATTACCCAGTTCATGCACAAAATAGACGTTTTACAAATAATATTTTCCTTTATCCAATAGGCATGGGTAGCCAAGTGTGTTTGAGTCATGTGAGTGTATACATTATAATGTAAAAAAATTTTGGGTTATACTATCCGTACACGCTTGCACGATGCACGTCATGTCATCAATCTGTAGTCGACGAGTATAATTTTTCACTAAAAAACATGTACTTTTTATCCATCGTACTAGGTAGTAATTTGATATATTATCTGAAAATATATTTAAATAATGTTATTTATGGAGTTAACTTGTGATCGATCATACTACTCTTTCAATATTTTTTGTCAATTCTGTATAATCGTTGTTTAAGAGTTCTGGAATGTTTACATTTTAAATTCAAATATAAATTCAAGATAAGAGTCGACGTTTGAAATGTGGCACGACGAAAAATCGTTCTGAAGTAAACTTCATCGGAATTCAAATAATATGTTTTCATATTTTTTATCGCACTGCTAGATTTATCAATACGATGGGCAAAAGACAGTTTTCATAAAAAAAAAAAACGAATCCAAGTTAAAATAAATAATTATTTCATTTCGGATTGTAAGATAACAAAGAAGTTTTAGTTGTTTAATAGAATAATTTTATATATTGTTCTACGAAATATTTTCAAAAAAATATTATCGACAATTTTCGTATAATATAACGTACAAGTGTTTATTATACAACGCGTTGTTTTAAAATATATCACCGTACTGAGACTGTGTGTTTTTTTAATGTGTAGGAAATAGCTAGAAATACTTGTATACAAGCACGAAACGTGCGATGAATGATAATACACAGCTGCGAAATGCAGAGAAGTTTTGTTATTCCACCATAAACCAGCTTTCGTGGTTAAACCGTACATAATGTGCATGCTATGATACATGCATTATCTAATTCCACAGGCGTGCTGATCCCTAAATATATATATATATATTAAATAAAAAAAGAAATTGTCTCCCTTCAATTTCGTGTAAAAACGATAACATTAAAAAAATAATGTTGGCATTAACAATGTAATGCATGTGGAATTTATTTTTTTTTTTTTTTTAATGTCCGCAGACCTGTGACTGGAATGAAAAAATTCTTCACATCGGAATCAAATTACGGTGATTTAATACGGCAGAGAAGAGTTATTTCGTGAGCATACACCCTCGAGAAAAGAAAGATAATAAATACGAAGGACAACGCCGTCGTATAATATATCCACATTGTGGATTGCTAAAAATTGGTGTTAACGAAAAATAAAGAAATAGAAAGGAAAAAAAATAAAACTTCTACAGGAATTTCAGTACATTAAACGTACATTAAACTTACATTAAACGTACATTAAACACATCTAAGTAAATCGAGTACGTAATTTTTATAGTGTGAATTTTTAATTGTATAAATTGTCCTGTAAATCAGTGCTTGAATTGGGAAAAATTTAATAAAGGAGCTCATCCAACGATATAAGAACTTCGTTCTAAGTCCAAAATTATTTAACACATTACTTGGGGTGTATCAACCTCCTCCCACGGCTTCCAGACATCACTAGATTTTTTTAACTCTACATTTCTACTTTATATAATTCATGTTAGTGAACATGAATTTATGTTCACCTAAATATATACAAACATTTAGTTTAGTAAGTTATTGTATATAGAAGCAATTATTTTGTAATATACCTATATTATATAAAGTTATTATTGCGTTCGACGAGAAAAAGGGGTCGTTGGACAGGCGTAGTGGGCCACTGGAACCAATGCAACCCTGCTGTCTAGTGTCTATACAGAAATTATAGAAGCAGTACAGACGTGTTATCAATTAAACGTCCCACCCTATACTAAAATCAATTTTCTAAAAAATTATAAATTTTATTAAATTGTTCAGTTTATTTATTAAGAATACCTATTTATCAAAAATTGAAATCCACATTTTATGATAGATGAATTCAGACATTAGGTTGTTCACCCCGTTCCAGTAAAAAATAATAGTTGGAGTAAAAACAAAAAAATAAAGTAGTAAAGAATCTCCGTAGTGTTCCCAAGTGCACCCCTCCCCAATCAGATTCAAGCACTAAACAAGAAATAAATCTATTCATGTGACATATTATTTCAATGAATATAAGGATTTACTTTTGATTTAATATTCTGACTTGGTCGGCATAAAATGAGTCGACTTTATATTATTATAGTTACCTAGTTACAGAGAGTGCCTTACATTTGAATCGTACGCACGCTTATAACTAAGTATCGTAGTATTATTTTGTTATAAACAACATACATAAGTAATCTATAATATAAACTTAATATTCATCATTCATAAAAGAGTTGATCTAAAATACAACACAACATTTACTTTTATTTCAACTGTTACAATATAGATACCATGTCGATATTAATAATATTTTGTTTATACCTACATCGGCTACATCATGTTATAAAATTGTGAAGACTTGTTAATCCATGTTTTAAAAATAAACTTTTCTATGTTTAGATTTCTTCTAGATAAAAGTTTTTTTCGGATACATAAAAATAAACGTGCCGCTTAAAAATAACAAACTTTTTTGAAAGTACTTATTTTGTTTTCGTCTAAGAGACCGATTTTATGAGTAAAATATGTTATCATAAGTAAAACACAAACATTTTAATTTCTGATAGATAATAAAAACCATGCATCAAATATTATGATAAGAGTCCGAGTCTGAAATTATTTTTGCTTTTTATAAGTTGGATTCATCAAATTATATTTAAGATAAACAAGTGCATCTTGTAAAGTAGGAAAGATTCAGCTACTCGGGTATAATATGATAGGTAAATATGTTATTGTAGATTTATAAAAAATTAAAGGCACAACGATTATTTATGAGGATAAAAATGTATTACAGTCACTTATAATACACAGGTAGATAATAAGTTGTGATAATTAATTAGCATTGGTTAATAAGAGTTTTATCCAATATTTAAATGTGAATTATTCCAAATTAAAGTATCAAATATTGTATATTTCCATCCTTGAGTACCAATAGTTAAAGTATTATTTGAAAATTGTCTAGGTCTACATTAATCTTTTCAAAAGCTATTATTTTAAATAATTTAGTTTCAGTACCTAATAATAGATTAACGATATTTTTATAATGTTTTCAATCATTAATGCTTATTTGTAAAATATTAAAAGATTCGGTATATAAAATAACCGATGGAATGAAAACCTTATATTGTTAAATATATTTTTTTCATGTGACACGTTCCTCTTGAACGAATTATTATACACTAAATAAAGTGTTATCTATACTGAATAATTGTTTTTTTGTATCTTTAATTAACAGTCATTAAAAATTAGCTTCTTTTATCTGTTAGTTGTTACCCATGTGTTTTGTTTTTCATTCTTCTCCCATAACCTTATTTTTAGTTTTCTTACCAATTGTATAAACTCTAACATATAATAATGTAAATGTTGAAAAAAAATAATATATTTCCATTGTCTCAATGTTATGACTTTTGACCTGCACACAGATAATGTTCTGTAGACATGACAAATTTAATAGGTACATAAACAAATCATGTCTTGGAGTTAACTTTTTATATAACAAATATAAATTTAAATGTTTCCCCAGAATTGTTATAAAATCAATTATCTCATACCAAGCACTTTGTATATTTTCAATGTTTTACTTAAAAAACATACAATTGTTAATTAAAAATGGTCATTACACTGTTGTGCGCACAAGGCTCATGACAACTCTGAGAGTTCGTTTTGATATCAAAAAGCGCATAGGTACTAAACTTTTCACACGAGTACGCGAGACAAAACACTCAGCACAATTATTTTAATATAAACTCATTTGACGTTTTTACATTTTTGTGCGTAAATAAAGGTTGATCATTTCCAGGACTCTAGAGATAAAATATTTTTAAACGATTCTACAAGAATACCTGGTGATATGAAATTATAGTGGTTGGGAATACGAATTTTATTGTACATGCCTTCTTCAATTATTATACATGGTTACCTTTAATTAAAATGTCCATGCACATGATTGCGTAGGTATGATTAAATGATAGATGAATGTTAAATTCATAAAGTATTACCTTTATAATACTTTCATAGTATTCCCTGACAATATTATTATAGTGTATACACCAACAATCCAACAATATATTTAACATGCTCGTAAGACGTTTTAGGTATTTACATCTACTCTGTAGTCATGTTATGAAAAAAAAATAACGAAACCGAAAAAAAAACTGCAAAATCGATTCAATATTTACCGGTGTAAACAAAATAAAAATAACCCTTCCAGACCAACATGATTATGCGATCGGATTACGGGGGATCACGTCCGTTAAATTATGGAAAATAATATCATATCGCCATGCCCCGGAAATACCGAAATTATTGTCAGAAGTCGACATACTGACAGCCAACCGTAACCTAATGTGCGTGTGTTGAAAATCGAAGTAATATTGCACACCAGCCAACTGTTTTGTTCATTTCCTCACCGGAACTACATTTTCCCTCTCAAGTCGTATGCGGCTCATCTAGTCATGCGTAATACGCATACAGACGATTCCGTTATATTATTATTTGGTGTAAATATGTACATTTCGTTCATATTATGCGTGCAACCCGCCACCGTGCGGATTACCAGCACTTATCGCAATGACTCCCTTTGACTCCCTGGACTCTCTCATACGCGATAACTTCTTTTGTACCCTTCCAGTGTGCACACGATATTAGCCATTGCAGTTAAAATGTAAAATTTGATTATATTTTAACTTGAGTACATTTTTGATATCGATGGTTAAACACGGAATACCGAGATGTACAACGCATATTAGAGAATCATACGTAGGTAGCCGTTCATGCATTATAATATAATATGGTATGTAAATAAACATTAGAAGGTGAATTGTTTTATCACTGAAAATCCATTTTATCGGTGGATCAATGGAGTTTTTTAATAGGTACATTTTCGTTTTTGCATAATTGTTCAAGTCATTATAACAAATCGTTTTTTTATATACCTATACATTTATATTATTTGTTATATTTATTTTTAAAGTTTTTAAAATGAAAATATAGTTTTTGGTTTCATATCTTTGAGTAGAATTTTTATCTTAATATTTTGTTTATCGATTTTAATGTAGCAGTTATAATAAGCTATAAATATTTATAAATTATATTTGAGTATCACCACTGATGGAATGACTGTTTTTTGATAAAAGAATTACGCTGTATATCAAATACTTATTCATGTTCAATGTTCATACTTAAATCGATTTTACAACTCCGTCTTCGTCTCATCGTTATGTAGGTACAAAATGTCTAAATAACAGAATTATCATTAAGTGTTTTTGGGGGAAATATATTCCTTCAAAAGGGTGACTGAGGAAATTGAAAAAAAGAAAAAGAAAAGAAAACCGAAACGTGCATTGATGCAATTATTATAAGACTCATATACCTACGTATATGACTTTGTCATTCGCTTTCAGATATGTGGAAAACGATGGAAAAAAAGTTCATGACAGGTTTTTTTTTCTTTTTCTGAGGATAAATAAATACACATTTTTCCTATTCAAGTTTCAAAACACATTTATACGGTTTAGATGAACAAAATGTTATCATACGAAAATAAGAAAGAATTCCACTGATGTTTTCATTTTCATATTTTTAAAAAAAAAAAAAAAGATACAAAGTTTATATTTTTGCTTTGAAAGCATACACATTAATTTTAGATGTTAATTTTGATAGGTAATATGTATAATAGGTAAGTGGCTGTACATTATATTGATGTTTCTCATCACGATTATAACTGCAGTTTATATGGATACGGTACAAAAGCAACGTTTAAAATGTGTAATGATTGCTTATTTATTTTTAAGGATTTACACTAAGCCGCAGGACTTGAAACCGTTATTGATTTAATCGGTTACCGCGTTAGCGGTAAACGAACATTTTTTGGATACCGGTTACCGGTCTTATACCGGTCCTGTTGTTGGCGGTAACCAGTTACCGGTACTAGATTCAAAATTACAGGTTACCGTTAAGTGATAACCGCTTTCAAAAAATGTCGGTTACCGATAACCGATTGAATACCGGTTTTCTAAAAAAAATTGTACTACACCTTTGTACCCGAACACTTAATACAATATTCGTGTTGTTATAGGAATCAAGCTATTTTTAGATTTCCTAGTACAATATACGATGAGAGAGACCGGGACTATTAACTATCGAATACCGTCATTACTCATTACCAACCAACGATATTTTATAGTGTAGGCAGGTAGGAAATAGAAATGTAGAATACCAATTATTTGAATTATTATTACGAGAATTGAGACTAGGGAAAAAAACGAAGATATTATTATATATAGTATGGTTTAAGAATAGTTTTAGGAAGTTATTATTTATTATACCATTTGTAGCTAAGAGCGTATAATCATTTATGTAGCTAAAATAAATTAAACATAATATTATTATAGTTCATACGTAACGGTAGTCAGTATTTATAAATATCGGTAATCGGTTCTAACAGGTTAAAACATATTACGTTATTGTAACGTTTTATGTTAGCTGAAAAATTGTCACGGTTACCGGTAACCGATAACCGGGAGTACAAATAGGTTTATAATAACGGTAACCGATTATAGGTTCCCCAAAATTCAGGGAAATTACCGGTTTTCGGTAATTCGGGTTCCAAGCCCTGCACTAAGGTCACATGATAGTCAAATAGTAATTGGTCGACTAACAGTAGCGTATGCAGGATTTTAGTTCGGATAGGGTTTTACCTAGTAAATAATTTACGTTATTTTTTTCTAAAAATTTTTTTATAACAAACTACAGTATATTAGTCTCAAATTTAGTCTACATTTACAGTGTTTAACCCGGTCATCAGCTATAGAGCCTCATAGGGCAGTAATAAACGTGGTAATAATTGATGAACGATGGTACACCATCGATTATGGCGCATACGCTTAGAAATGTTCTAAATCAGCCAAAAAAACAATTGAAAATATGATTATCGACGTCTTTGTCATATTCAACAATGTATTTTATATCTATTAAAAATTACCAACAATTGATCTGTGTGTATCAAAATGGTGGTAAATAAGATTTTTTTGTAAAAAAAAGAAATTTCAGGAGGGGTCAGAACCCTAGAATCTCACCCCTGAGTACGCCACTGTCGACTAATATTTGCTTATATATTAAAATATTGTAGTTAAACGATGAACTGATTTCACAAACTGATGGAAGTACACATTATAGCGTGAACATATAGATCGAACGAATCGTTTATTATAATAGTATTATGAACAACGTGAATAAATGACAACGTATTTCAATAATCGTCGTTTCAAATAATAACAATACGTATTAACCATAACCATAATTATATTGTGTTCTGATTGGTCGGTCAACCACACCACTAATACCAGTCGGTTTAACACTAGCTTTTAATATGACCGGTCGTAAACGACACGAACCGCTCAATTATTATGATTTTATAATGCTTATCCCGATGTGTAATCACACGTAAACAATAACAATAAAACATTTTGTCATTAACTACAAAAAAAAATTTAAAAAACCCGATAACGATATTGGTTAGCGCTGTAGTAGTAATAATACATTTCTGACATTTCTAAGAGGACATACATTCTTCCATCATTTAAAAACGAAACTTAAACATTTTTGATTCTAAAATATAACTTTTATATTACATCAATATCATGGTCTATACCTATGTTATAAATATTATATGATATTTTTATTTAATAATTTAGGAAAATGTACAGTTTGTTTTTAAAAATATTCATAAAAATTGCTCGAGCACAGAAAAGTCCAACTAAAATTACTAGTTAGTAGAAACTTGTTTTTTTATTACTTTATATCAAATTTCGTAATTTCTTACTTATTTTATACAGGAGATTTTTATTTTCAAGGAAATAAAGTCTTTTATCAATCTTTTTCATAAAAATAAACTATAGATTGTACACACAAATATATAAATTGTATTATAAATATTTACTAACGTATATGCATGAATATTTGGTATCATTATATTAAGTAATAAGTTCTGCGTATAATATTAACCTCTATTTCCATGGATTGTTTTATTCAAAACGGCATATTATATAAATACATTTTTTATTTTATTATTATTTTGAAGAATAAACCTTATTCGTATCCGTTCATTAAACTCTGACTTGGTTTCAAAGTGATATTAAATTAAATTAAAAAGTAATTTATAAATATAAATAGCGTAAGAAATAATATATAATATACGCCATCGTGGCCCGAGGGGTTACAATATACTTTAGTTAAACCAGTTCAAAAAAATCATCTCGGATTATGCGTTTATTTGACTTATATTTACCTATAAAGTTATTATAAGTTAACAGTGATTACACTATTTGCATTTTAAATACTTAAAATATATATATATATTATGGTTATAAATTATGGCTATAAAAGTGTTAAGTATATTGAGCGATTGACTTGTTATGACACTATTTAGTAGTATAACAAAAGTTCTTTCCATTAACAGCGATAATTATTTAGGGCACCTCGCAAGATTTCACTGACATTTTTATTTGATGGTATAGGTTATGACTTCATTGTATAATACAATTTCCAAATGGTCATAGCTATAGCTTTAATATTAACGAAGAGCTCGCAAAACGCCCTAGATAATAGTCTTGTTTTTAAATGTGCTTACCTATGTAAGTTCACAACAATATTGTCAAAGATACAAATCGGTTGTGTGTTTGTGAGACACGGAGACAACGCATGCGGGGTCGGCATCGTAATAATAATTTGGTTAAGAAAACGACGCGCGTGTTCGGAATCGTTTCGAAGTTTACTAATATAGTAATATATATATAATACGTCATAATATTATATGTACGTAGTGCGCGCGCCTATGTGCTATGACAACATCGTATTACGATCGTCATTATTTACTTTTAACCGACCTTCTACCCACCACCACTCGTTTCCCACCCACTCCCCTCGTCTACTGCAGGACCACCGAATCCGCGTCAGGTGTAGGTAGGTACTGCGGCCCTCATTGACTATATTATTATATAATATCGAAGTGTATATCGGTGTTGATGTATTGGACGGGGAAAACTTTGGGACTAGAAATTTTCGCCCGCCGGGGCACACCCGTCGCGCTAAACTCGGAGTCGTCACCACAAAACTTTCTTAAAACTGTACTTACCGAAATTGGCGGTGATTTGTTCGCCGCAGAACACGATCGCGAACAACAGCGCGTACGCCAACCGCGTCTTCGCGTCGCGCTTGTCCATCGTTGGCCGCAGGTGCACGCGCGTGCGCACACACACACACCGTTCCCGTGTCAGACGCAGTTCATCTGGGCGGTTACCGGTGAAGTTCACCTGTGGAAAAAATTGCGACGTCTTGTTAAATCGAACGAAATTGCATATAGGCCACATACACACGCACACACACAACAGTTTCCAAAGGCGGCGGCGAGTTTTCCAAAACACAGTATAATATGTTAATTTATTTCTTCATGAATATTTATTAGTATTACATATAACGCACACTTTCTGCGTACAAACTCGAAAAAGTTGCGTCGGCAAAAAATAAATGTTAATTACGCAAAATCGCTGTTGCGGGATGGCAAATGTACATAAAACAGATTTTATTATACGAGTAGAGGTACCTAGGTATGCAGAAAGGCAATGCGCCGTAGATTTCGGGTTTTGCGAACAATTTTCATAGAAGTCTAATGTTATTAAAAATCGAATAAATGCCTATTACGATAAAACAATGTTATTATTTTTTTTTTTTTCCGTTAAGTTTACGCGGAACTGTACCTACGTATTATAATGTATTTGAACGATTTGAGTTGAATATTCGTGGAGTTTTGGCATCTATATGCAGTAGGTACATCGCTGAACTCTTATACTATGGAATGCGCATTGGACAAAAAAAAACTATCCCACCCTAGTAGGCTGCCATTTTGATTCTTCTCATAGAATAAAAAATAAAAATTATCTGCGAAATATGTCATCATTTTTGTTATCATCAAAAGTAAAGATACCCCCCTCGGTCAACAGATATTAACCGTGGATACAACCAATATCACTGATATTTCGTAGAAGATAATATAAAAATAATAAAAATTAATAATTCTATCATCGATAGGAACACTAACGGAATCAAAATGGCGGCCCTCAATATATAGGGACACTTTTCAATACTTGAATTATATACAATGCCCCTTCCATGTATAGAGTTCAGTGAGGTACATTAATTTATATTATGAATAATTTGAAATATTGATAACAATTTATTATAAAACATAATTTGTTAATGATGATGAGACTTTTAAATTATCATTATTTCGTGAACACAGTGAAAATTATAAAACCAAGAATCTATTGCATTTAAAACTGTGTACATAATTTTGTGTTTCAATTTGAACACTTGGTCCAAATAAAACTCATACCTATCGTTAATACACAACTTTACTATCAATTGCACCGAATCTATAAATGATTTAATCTTCAGTTTATTTAGTTAGTATTCTTAGAGTTTAATACTTAATATTAATCTCTATTCGAAGATATTTTAATTTTAGTCAACGAGTTCAGGTATGATTATACTTCACAAGAATAATTTAACAGCAATACAACATTTTGCTGAAGTAAAGCAAATAAATATAATTATATGCACATAATTATAAATTAGAATGAATATAGACAACCCAAATACAAAAAGTTTTTTGTTTGATCACATCAATGATCATGATATTTAAAAAAAATTATATTCGTCGATAACGCGCATAATATGCATTGATTTCAATACCATTTCTTATATATTATATTAATTAGCATTTTTTAATCAATGTTTTATCTTGAATGACAGAAACTACTGGCGAGATTTACTATAAGTTTTAAAATAATATATTAGGATGTGTTTATATATTTTGAGTGAAGAGATAAATATTATATTGATCTTGCAATGACATGTATTTTAGTTTTATTTGTTGTCACTTTTAAGTGTTTTTGGATCTGAGTAAATAGTACTCCAAAAGTTGTATTAACAATATAAATTAATTGGTATTTACAAGTTTCTACTTTTTAAAATGCCTTTCTTGATTACCTATCAAACCTAATTAGGTCCTGAAAACAGAAGAAACAATATTGTCCAAAGAAAAGGTAAAATGTATGGAATATTATGTAAGTATATGAGTTTTTCATGTAAAAACTGATTAATTTAGGACATTTTGTCATACCTATAACTCAAAATATTATTATTTTAGATAATTTAAATTTTCACTGGATATTTTTTAACAATTTAACCATAACATTTCGATGTCCCTATAATAATTTAAAACAGTCAATAATAATTTACAAGCCAAAATATCCATATGAAACAACCATGATAGCTTATTTTAATTTCAGTTATGATAATATTTCTTTAGTTTAATTCGTGGTTTGAGATAATTTAATACTGCTTGGAACGTTAATTATGTATTATTCACAAGTTACAAGTCACAATATTCAATTTTTGTCCAATTTTTTTAATAATTCATATTGATGGAATAACTACCTACTCAGAGACAGAAACAGCAAAATATAACTAAATTAAATTAATAGTGTTTGTCGTATATAAATTACGTAATTATTTTAACATGCAATAGTGAGTGAAAATTCAAATAAAATATAAACATTTTTTTTTTTTGGAAATCTAACATTATTATAAAAAATTTAAATATTAAAATATCTAATATAGGTACGTGATAAAAATGTATTGAATTCTTCTAAATTAATTTTTTATAAGTGTTATTACACCATAGCTCGAAGGAAGAAAATAAAATATTTTGTATACAGTTACAAACTAATAGACAATTATAATCACGTTGGACATAATATAGATAATATAGGTATTGAATAAAGAATAGACTATTGAAATATATCAGAACGTCAACAATAAACATTGAAAAAATATTACGAAATGTGTAATGTGTTTTTTCTCTGGATCGATACGATAAAATAGTACGAAATTAAAACGGTTCTTTTGTTTATTTGTCTTTTTGTTAATTCAAAATAAAATAATATATGTACCAAACACTAAATTATTCCATAATTTATTTACCAAGATATACAAGTACACATATTATATGTATCGTAAAACAATTGTACTATTTTAAATATTATTATATTGGTTTTTGCTTATTTCCTTCGAAGTTACAAATGTTTGCCAATCTTCAAGTTAAACGTATAACACAGTACCCACTATATATCAGTACATGGTAAACTGAGTATTGCTCAATTTCTCAATAATACGTTAGCAACGGGCAACAATCAGGATCGCCTTAGAATAAATACATTTAACTTCGATGGGTAGTCATTTATTTTTGGTACTCATTTCCCGGTAAATCAGTGGGAAAGCGTATCACAAGAGCCAATTTTATTTCCGCACAGTTTTTCCAAAAGTTTTCTGTAAGTTTGTTTACTGACGGCGTATTCACGGTTAAGTTTCTTCCCAGTCAACACCGGATGACCCACGAAACAATATTTTAATGCTCAGATAAATCAGGATACACGGTATAATATCGATCTGGTGGAATGACAAGATAAACTATGCAACCCCGTTGTCGTCGCGTCTTTGTTACTATTATTATTATTAATATTTTATGTATAACGGACGTATTTTACATTAATCATTAACCGTTTGATATATATATATATATATATACGATTTTCAGTTTATTTTTTGCCGGTGCACTCGTCCCCAAACGTCCGAACTATTCTGCGGTTGAGAATTCCAAAAATGTCAAGACCGTTCCCGAGTAACGTACGCATCATCCGAAAGGGCCGTGTTCGACCGCAAAACCACCATACACACACACGCACACACACACACACTTCGAAACCAGGGACCTCCGATTCCCAGTTTTTATCATCGCTCGATATTAATTATTAACTATATGTACTGCCGACGTATGACATTGGTTTCAGACGGAATTATTATTAATGGAAAATAAATGTGTGAATTGAAAATATAACGAACGAATTGAACGCGATTCTGTAGCTATTACGTTTTTACGACAATTAACAATACTGCAAACAATATTAGAAAATAGAAGGTAAGACAATGACAAAGGGAAAATGTATCGATTCATATAATATGTCCATTCGAATCTCAGTACACATAACGATATTATTATGTAATTATAGTCTGAGAAAACAAGCAAACGAGTGCAAATATCAGTTTTTATTGAGTTGAACATTTGACAATCTCTCGTGCAAAACAAGTTTAAGTTACAAGCTTTATCTTATTGGGAAGGTTTTATTGTAGTCTGTAGACATTGTTATTTCATGACGTATGATTTAAAAATTCGACAATACATTTATATTATATACCTACCTACCGAGCACGTAAATTAATATCATGTTATTATTTAAACAATTAATGTAGATCAACAAATATTTTCATTAAAATTCCTAAGAAGTTATGTTTATAATTATAAGACATGTTATGAAATTCCCTATTTATTAAAAAAAAAAAAAATTGTATTACAAATAGAAAATATCTTTTGAGAGGAAAAAATTATTTTTATTTACGGAAAATATTTATTGCATTCTAATTAACATGAAAATTTATCAACAATTCAATTTTACTATTTTTAAAATAATTATATTTAGTATTTCTAAATTATTAGAGGATGATACGGTGTATTAAATCAACAAAAATTTCACAGAAAAAATTCTCAAGCCACGTAGAATTGTCAGAATTTGATTATTATCTGAAAGAAGAATGATCTCCAATTTTGTATTTTATTTAAAATATGATGATATAAAATAATTTGTAAAAAAGTCTAAAAATTGTCTAATTTTTAAAGACGTAATATTATAAAGTTTGAGATTAAAATATTGAAAAACTGAGTTTAATGTGGCCTGTAGAATACTACCCACAGTTAGTAAAAAAAAAAATGATCAAATTTGGTTGATTCTACAGAATAGAATCATTATTCCCATAGTGTATTTTAGTGAACAAAATGACATTGGCAACGGACTTCTTATACCTACTGAAAATAAAACAATTTAACATTTAATTACTTTTTTTTTTAGAAAAATTCAAACAGTCAATTTGTAAATTTAATTTATAGAAACATTTTGATGGTAAAAACGTATATTTAAGTCAGATAGTTTATTTTTATAATTTTTTTAAAATATAAATATTTTTGGAGTACCTTCCTAAAATAATTCATAACGTAATAGTTTTTTAATAATATTCTTTTTCAGCATTTTCAGGCATAAATAAATCTTAAATTATTTACTATTCATATAATTTTCTACAATTAACTATTTAATTTGTCAAGTCTTTCTGTTACACTCTGTTTATATATATATATATATATATAGATAAATAAGTTATTGAAGGTATAATGGTTGCACGCCATCTAAAACTCAGCTTAGAATAATACAGTGGTCGGCTGTAGGTACTATTTTTGTAAATTAATACTTAAATAATAAAGAATACAATAACCTGCTTAACATTTAACCAAAATGTAAAATTATTATGATTTCGCTTGAGCTTATATAGTAAAATGTCATATCGTAACAAGAAAAGCATTTAATATGTTTTGCATATTTTAATATTTCAATATAATAATTATATATATTATATTTATATAGAACAATAAGATATTGTTCTAAATAAATTATTATTATATATTGAAAAATATTATATGGACTGTTTATCAAAGAAAAATAATTCATGTTTCATGCATGCGCAGTAATATTACTATATACTTTAAGAAAAGCAAAACGACTATTAAACATTTATATATAATATCTCTTTAAATATAATAATATATTAAATGTTTTCTCTAATTACTGTCTTAGCAGCTTTATTTAACATAACATATAAATTCTTAGTAGACATGTGAAACACAAAAATAGTCTTCTCTCGGCCATTAGAATTCTCAAGAGACCATTCTGGAAACAATTTGATTTCAAACGTGTCCGCATAATGTATATTGAACAAATAAAGTATGGTAGTGAATACACTTGAAACAGTAATGGTTTTTTCGTCCACTTCATCTGAACTCAGAACGATAAAGCTAGTGTTATTTCCTAAAAATAAACTACGATAGTTTTAAAATTTGTTACACTGTATCTTCTTGAGCACTTCATTGTATGCATTTTTAAATTAAGATAATTGTACAATAAATACAAGAATACAAATGCAGTACCATTACCAAAGGTGTGATCAAAAAATATATTTTTCATCAATTAATTAACTATTGAACAGTCCTTCATTCTGAGAAATAAATAAACAGCTCAATATTTAATTAAATTTTTTCTCGTACTGCTTGTAGATTAATAATTTGAAAAAAAATCTCATTTATAGTTTTAAAATTCGATATTAAAATAATGTAGATAATAAATTATTGCAATAAAATATTTCTTAATATATTTTTTGTAATTTTTTTTTATACTCTACGTTTAATATGCCAAACCCTTGTATTAAGATAAAAATATTTCATTAACTTAAGACTATCATAGCACTTAATTGAATCTAATAATTTAAATTTAAATTTCATAAATATTTAAAATAGTTAATAAATTTCATAGCTGTAATATTTGCATTGTCTTCGGAGTAGGTATATAATTGTATGTGAATTACTCAATAATCAATAAACCTTCAAAATATATGTTAATTATACTCGTATAATAACTAAGATTAAATTCAAACAATACATTTTCCAAACTTGTAGTTATTTAATAATAAAATTCGTGTCATAACAATCTACATAACTAGTAACTATCATAATCTACAAACAGTACAAATACACAGATTAGGTACCCTTTATTTTCGAATAATTTTAGACAGATAAGAGAATAATAAAATGTTCCATCTATAAAAATTGAGCAGTAATAACTCTTTATCCGAAGTTAGCTAGTACGTAATGTCATAATAATGTGGAAATAAAAATATTGCAATTTAATGTTGTACATTAATTATATATTTTCGTAAAAAATAAAACAAACAAATACTTAATAACAAATAATATTATAATAAATAATACTATATGCTCAGGAGAGATAAAAAGCCAAGATATTTAACTTATTGTTCAAATATTTCAACCAGTACAACGCTGAATAAATTGTATTAGGTATATATAAGAAGGTCCGATTTGCTAAAAGTTGTATCAAACTTAATTTTGGGCATTTTAAATATAAGTACCGTAAAATGGGTAACTTTGATAATTTTTTACAGTCTTATGACAATTTTACTTTTTATTTTATGGATAACTTCTATAGTATTTACGATAAAACTCTCAAAATTAAGTATTAGTTACAGCTAGTTATGATCAATATTTTAACGTTTTAATTTTTAAATTTCTGATATTATCTTTTGAGATATCAATCTTTTTAATATACTATCAAAGTAACCCCATTATATGAAAAAAAATGTAATCATCATGGTATTCTGGTGAATAAAAATATATGGGTATCAAAGTTACCCCACGAAATCAATGTTACCCCATCGTACGGTACCTTATAATATTATGCCGAGCCTCATTTAATAAATAATATTTACCTATACCTACTATTGCATTATTTAGTAGTAAGACTCAAAATAGTTTTCGATATACGTTAACCAATACAATATAATAGTAGGTATGTAAATGGATTTGCTTTGTTTATTAGTTAAACATTACTATAAGCCAATGTTAGTATTAACGCGTAGGACATTTATCGTGGAAAACTTGATTTTTAATTAAAACTATTCTTACGCTAAACCTAACGACGAGAACTAATGTCGTGTGAAATTACTGCAAGATATACGAGAAAATATATCGTATAACATTAGTGTGCTCCACGAAGTCCAATAAGTTTTTGTCAGAAAAAACCATTAGATAAAGATTACGAACCAGATAATTCATCAGTTTTAGTTTTAGTTTTTTTGTCTAATATAATTTGCTTAAATACTACATTGTCTACATTGTATGTCACTAGCTGTAAACTTCAAATTGTTTCACAACGAATATTATAATTATAGCACAAAATAATAGAGTTCCATACTAAATGTAATAACATAATATAGAATAGGTATCGATTATAATAATTCACGCATAATACATAATATTTATTTTTCTAATAACTATGTTTAAGTACCTTTTATTGTGTTCCACAGAATGTTTTGCTCAGTCATCGATAATTGGTAAGGTCAATATTAAATTCACATTGCCTATATAACGTATAGAACAAAGAATTACATGCCTTGAAGCAGAGGCGCAAACGGGATTTATCTGAGAGGTTGTGAGCAGGGGCGGATCCAGAGTTAGGAATCTGTTGGTCAGGACATTTTAAGGGACCGCTTATTAAAACCGGATTAGAAATCTATACTTGTGAACTAGGTACCTAAACAAAACAAAAAAAATGAATTTATACTGTATGTGTGTTCATTCGACGATCCAAGTGTCAAACTACCCAAGATCTAAGAAGAGGCCAATTTGATCAGCAAATATTAACAGTGGGTCAGCTGACCTCTTGAACCCCCCTCCCCCTAGATCCGCCCCCGGTTGTGTGTAGGGGGATCTCGCTGGAATCGTTTTCAGTGAGATTTTATATGAAATCCATGTTAACCCGTCGTTGGTACACAAATAGTTTGTAACATGATTGTTACACTGTGAGCGCGGCGCTCACACTTCACTTTTTATATTATTATTAATTGACCTATTAACTTAAAAAATCAAACCATATCCAGAATTATGTATATTTTTATCTTTCACTAAAAAGTATAAAAATACTTTTTATGTACATTTCATAATTTATAAAGTAAAAATAAAAAACTACAATCTCATTCCAAAAATTTTTTTTTTTTCATATAAAGAAATACAAATTAATTAAAACCTTAATATAAATAAAAATGTATAAGCTATTAAATTTATAACTTTGGTCTATTCACTTTCTGTAGTATTTGTTTCGTTGGGATCGTTACAGCAGGATACGCATGTGCTCATCGTATGCTCTTTACACATTGGCACGCTGCATTTTACGCACTTGGTCTACGAAATTATTTCAAACAAATAATAATTATTTATATATATTATTATTATTATTATTATGTATTCATAAAAATATTTCCTCGACATGGTCTTACGATTTTTTCTTTTTGGACAAAATACGCACTTCGGACGATGCTCAATATTTCAACGTTCAGGGACTTCATTTTCTGTCTTGGTGTAACCAGTTAATTTTATTATTCTTTGTCGAATACTTGTACGTAAAGTAGGCATCTGAAATCGTTCTAACATAAACGGTTTTGTAAGTTCTTTTCCCTAGGTTTTTAGAAATTCTCGACGACTTAGGTAAATTCCTGTATTTTCTCGAAAAATAATTTGGCTATTTATGCCTCCAATGTTCATCAAAGAGAAAAAAATGGTCAGGGGTCACCTGCAACTTATTCTAGCCACAGAGTTTCGCCCTTCATTTTATTCACGCAATCCACGCCACCTTTTGTACTGTTATAATACGTAATCAACTCTGGTTTTCTTTCTTCAGACTCTGGATCAATGATACCTTGTTCGTGCATAGTGGAAATAAGCAATACCTTTTTATTTTTTTTTTGGTACATATGATGTAAACAATATGTCTTTGTCATAACCAAACATCGGAGAGTTCAATTGCCTTTTTTTAGTTTCTAAAAAACAAAGGGGAATTTCACGTTTGTTTTTACGAAGTGTACCAACTACAATTGTAGGTATTGTGATTTTTTAGTAGATCAATTGCTAGAGGTATAGAGTTATACCAGTTATCCATGGTGATATAACGACCTGTTTTCGTTATTGGGGTTATTAATCTTTTCACGACACTTGCAGGGTTATTTTCACATCGGCCCATCGGCCTGAGTCCCAACGTACACTCCCATTTTTGACGTATAAAAGGTATGAGAGTCGACTAAGGCCTGGATTTTTATACCATATTTATTAGGCTTACTTGGGATGTACTGCCAGAAACTGCAACGGCCTCGGAAACCTTCGAGCATTTCATCCATAGTTACATTTGCCCCCACTGTATAACAGTTCTCGCAGCGTAGAACAAAGTCTTCAAATACTGAACGAATGGCCGCAAGCTTATCAAATTGCTTTCTTTGGGCCCGTGTACCTATATCGTCAAACCTCATTGCTTTTAGAAGAATATACAACCGTGCTTTTGGCATAACTGCTCGAAAATACTCAAGGGATAAGCCATCGTTTGACCATAAATCGTCAAGGTTGAGATGATTACTACGTAGAACACCGGCCAAATATAACAGTCCAAAAAGCGCGTTTATTTCGGATTTTGATGTTTCGCGTACCATATGTTGTTGTGTATATTTTGAACGAATTTTATCGAGATATATGTTAGTGTATTTTACTATATCGTCAATAATGGAATTAGAAAAAAATAAGTTCCAGCACTCCAAAATAGAATTTGCATCGTGACCTATTTGTTTTACGTCTGGTGAAAGTAAAACGATGTTACGTTGTCGAGTACGTACATTTCTAGGAGGAGCGTCCTTATATCATTTTGTTTGTTTATCTTTCCCCGAGTAGTAAGAATTCTGTGCTATAGGACTACGACTTCTTGAACGAGAGGTTTGTGAAGTATTTGATCTATGCGTAGGTCCAGAAATGTCACTATCAGACTCATTTTCACGTAATTCGACGGGATCTCCATAACTAGAATCAGCATCGGTATCGTCTGAGTCATCTAAAAAAACTTCTACGGTCTCTTCTAACCACGAAATAACTTTATTGGCCATGAAATTAAAAAATAATAAAAACACGTGTACGCAATCGACTACGGCGGTGGTGATAAAAATATTGCACGGTCAGTACAGTGTTAGCGCGACGCTCACTTAATCGATACTGTCGACTTTGTCTAACGATTACTGATGGGCAATGACAAATAGCGTAATTCTTTATTTTTATAAATATTTATGGACATGTTATTTGATTTATTTATAGCATCAGATTAATTCAATAATATTTGTACGAATAAAGCTCGAAATGCTATCTGTGTGAGCGGCGCGCTCACATGTGTACCAACGACGGGATAAGTAATATTTTTGAGAATCAGATCTCGTAGCAGATTTTAGTAGAAGTGTGAAAAAATTCCTTGGCGGTCAACGTGTTTAAAAAATATATAGGTTCGGTATTATTGTCTAACACACGAGTCCACCGCTTTGATCGTGTTACCTTGCTCTATAAACACCAACTAAATAATATGTCTACTGGAATGAATTTACTAAAATAATAATATGTTAAAAAAAAGTAATAATTTGAAAATCTTTCTTTCGTTCATAGCAATTAGTTTTATTTTGGTTTAATCTGAAAATCAGACAAAATGTTTGACTACTTTAAAAAACATTGTCATACTAAAACATTATTGATTAGTAGTTTTATATATATATATTTGCATTGGAAATGGACGAAATTCTAATTTAATCAATAATAATATGCAATTTTGCACTTTACATATTATACCTCCCTACAGTATCGCTAGGCCGTGAATACGATTTTGGTATAAACCTGATTTTAACCAACCAACAAAATAATTATTAATGCAGCAATAATATTCGTCACATATCAGGTATATTAATATGGTATTGGGTTTTGACAAAAATAATTTATAACATTATACTTACAATTTGTATTTAAAATGTGCCGTTTGTTAAATAAACTCCGACGCAACATTTCCGCAAAGGTTGCTAATTTATGTTTACCGTTGAACATTATATAACTTTCACAATACAAATATAGGTGCCTAATAATGTTACCACATGGTATATACCGTGTTCCATAAATAAGTTTATATTTTACACTTTATGTTTGTGTATCATATTGTATAAAAGCAGTCACGCAATTATTCGTGTGTCGTATATAAACCATGCATCATTTGAAGACCATCATAGTCCGAAGAAAATCTGTTAGAATTCCGTGTACAAAAAAAAAGGTACCGGTAGGTAACTATCTAACAAGCACGATGATAGTTATTATATTATAATGCTATTATAGAATAATGGTCCATTTATCAAATGATTCAGTCTAAACTGATATTTTTCTTTTCGACAAACATTTCCCGTGGTTTGAAAAGACGTGTATATGTCGTCTACATTGTTTACACCAGCATATAGTTACCAATTTGTTGGTAGATTTTGTAACATAGTTATTTTTAAATTTAAGTTTATATTATTAATTTGTTGATCATATTATCTTACTACATAATTATTCTTCTGTTAAATATGTTCAAATTATAAATTCCTACTCATAATATCACACCTATAGGCCAAAATGAATAGACCAATACTGTTATTGTTATATCTGATAATTGTAATCATTACTGTTGTTGGTGAAATAAGTATTAAAATGATTATAATTGCCAGAATCCTGTATTCCTGTGTAGTTATGCCATAGCTATTATTATCTATCTAATATTATTATACGAACACTGAAAAACTACTCACGTTTAGCTGTTTTCATTTTCAAAAGTGCTATTAAATGTTACAGTTTTTATTTCTTATAAATAATTATGTAATTAAAAGGAATAGTAAAATTTCGTTCAGCAATAACAAAACCACTTAATATTTTTTCCCTCAATAATACACTTGAAGGTATTTTTGTCTACTAAAAATAGTTTACTTTTAAAAACGTCCGTTCATAAAATATTTTAATAAAAAATGTAAAATGTTACAAATTAATAAGAATTATTATTATTATTTAATGTTCAGCATAATAGTAAATTGTCATAACTCGTAACACAGGTATTGATTCTACTTATTCCGTAACATCGTACACAATATAAAACAAATTCCTTTTGTTATGAATTATTTGATCTGCAGTAAAATTTATTTTAAAAATAATGGTAATTTCTTTTGTCATATTATGCTCATATTTTATGTTTATGAATCATTCATGTATGATTTGAAATGAAATATGTCATACAGTATACGTTACTCTTGCAACTGTTTGAAAAAAAATCGGTAGGTGTTTAATGTTTATGCAAAACCCAAAAACCTTTATTTTATAATATAGTTACTATAAAATTATATAAAAATACATTCATCGCTCCGCTCAGAGTCTAAAAGTTGTTTTCAACTTTGTTTCGCCCTAATGTATTGCAGATAGCTACCAATTAAAATAATAATTGTAATATATTTAGACGTCGTATTAGATCAACAAAACCATATTTACCAACATTATTTACACTTTGTATTCTACATATAGCCAACTACCAAAATGAAAGTAAAAAATCTTTTACGTCTAGCAGCTTCGTTTTTTTTTTGCCATTTATTCGTTCAATGTCCAGCAACCCTTCAGTTTTTCATAACGTTGGCTTTGTGCCATATCATTACGACAGCTGCAGTGTCTACGACGTCGGAAACGATGTGGATTGTTCTCTACGTTATCCATTATACTCTATTTGTACTGTGTTACTGTTTATATAATAAGCCAAAAAAAAAAAAAAAAAACAAAAATAAGAAGCTTAAAATAAAAACAAATTTAATTTTCTTGTTAATATTAAGTACAATTGTGAAAAATGTTTGCAGTTCCAAATGCTAACATTTCAGTTTGAGTTAGGTTATAATATTAGTTCTTGATTAGTAAGTTTTCTGTATTTTTTTCAATTTTTTTTCTATTCAAACACCGTAACAAACTCAATGACGTTAAGACGTGGAATGAATAAAAGACCAGTATCAAAACAAAAATTATGTTTTACTACTGTGTACCGAAAAGTTTTAACTAAATTTTATCAGCGCACTCAAAAGGTCGTATAAATAATATTGTTGGATCTTAGTTTATATTTAATGAAAATTTACAAATTATAGTTTATTCAAGTTTTTCCATGTTTAAGTATTTTGAAACTTCAAATTGTATCAATATCTGATATTACAATATTATGTTATTAATCTAAGTTATTATTTATCATGAAAATAATCAAGCAGACTGTTTTTTGTCTTGTGTGTTTTGAAAATATACAATAATAGTAACTGGTAAAAATGCAATTATCCTAACTTAACATTATTTAAAAACCATTTATCATTCAAACATACCAGTAAGTACCTAGTGGTTATATTTAAATACTTATTAACTATAGGTAAGAAATATTATTAATTACCAAAAATACAAACATTTTTTTTTTAATTTTCTAGTTTGATCTTATAAAAATATCAGTTGTGAATTTATTTAATTCAATCGCGTTTAGAACATAATATTTATCAATTTTAATCGAAGTTGTAAAAGTTTACACTTCTTAAATTTCATTATATTTTGTATAATTTAGGTATTTACCATCTACAATTAAAAATACCATTTATATTAGGAATGGAACTAATATACTATACCGTACATTTTTCACAAAACTATATTATTATTTATTTGTTTTATTCTTTTAATTATAGGTAAGTATACCCAAGAAATGTAAGTACTAAGTAGGTAGGTTGTAGGTACCTACCGATTTAGTACAATTTATAATTTTTATTTAACAAAACATGATAATTATTTAGTATAATTAACTGCTTGCATGTCGCATGACTAAAAAGGTAGGCATCTATTGTTTTTATTGTTCCTCTTGGTGAAATGTATACAGTTTACCAATTTTTAAAAATATTCTTAACCATATTTTAAGCTTTTAAAATTAGTTCAGTTTTTCATTACTTATATAATTTCCATTTCATATTGTCATATTGATATATATTATGAACATCTACTGCAGTGGCGTAATTATGGCGTGGGGGTTAGGGAAATATCCGACAGAGCCTTTTTTATAAATAACAATTAAAATCTCGTGAGCACTTGGCAATAAAATATTTTAAGATTTTAAAATGAAAATTAATGGACAATGGGTATCTATCATCACAGTTAAAAAATAAAGGTTATAAAAACTTATAACTTTCGACTTATAATATAATTTTTAACCCCCTAAAACTTATACCTTCTTAGTATAAACACAGAATAAATAATTTATTTTAATTATTAACACTGTTAATATTGTTAATTACTATTGTTTTTGTAAATTATATAATAATAATGGCTGGGATTTTAATGCCCTAAAAATTCTAAATAATGCACTAGAAAAATGTACTTCATTTTTTTTTTTTTTAATTTTGTTACAAATTGTAATTTAAATTTGTTATATCTAAATAATAATATACTTTTAAAGGATAGTAAAAAATGTTTACAGACAGAACTGATCGTTTTGGACTTCTTTAATCATTAATCTGGAAAAACAATTATTTCCATCCGTAATAATTATTTTTTTTTTATATATATAGGTTTATAACATATATTTATTTACCTGTAGGTACAAAGTTATGGTTTGTTTCATTTATATAAAATCATGTAAAAGCAAGTAAAAATCTTAAAATACAATTTTAATGTATCTGAATTGAAAAATAAAAAAACGACCGTTCAAAAAATAATAACAACGATGAAATAATGTTGTTTATTTAAAAGTTGCATAAAGCAACAATTAATAAGAATTTTATTTTGATTAGTGGGATGGTCGTACTTGGTGGTTCATAGCTATAATCTATTTATGTTAGCTTCAATACTAGTCCGAGACAAATGTACAAGTCCTCTCTCCTAACGATACCGAGTATCGCTGCTTTTCATAATTGGATCCATCACAGCACTGAATCCTCGCTCGACGGGATATGAGGAGATGAATGCAATTAATAGTTTTTCAATAATAGTCCACAGACTAGAGTATAAGCGACAGATTTTTGATTGTACCCCAAAATTCTGTACGGCGATCGCCATCAAAGGTGACTTCCAACTTTTTAATAAGTATATGGCATAGATAATACAATTAATAGGCGAATACGCCTACGGTTTTAGATCTTCAGCCATGAAACGAGCATAATATAATTTATAGATTCCGAATAAACTATCTTTTTACCTGTAACAAATTTATCGATGGCGAAAACAAATCATGGATAAACAGTAGCACGTCGTTCAGCGCACCGTATCTATATTTTAGTAAAAAACAGCTAGTTTTGATGTAAAAACAGGCTACCGCAGTCCACCACCTAAAATATGCTCACCACCCCTCCTTTTTCCCTACACGGGGGGGGGCGATATCGCCCATATTGAGAACCTATTATCCGGTCTAGAGTAAGTATAATACAACACTATAATCACAACATAGGCTTTCTGGGAGAGCTCGCAAATAAATCAAAATCCGGGGTCAATGATCATATAGCCGTTCGGAATTCCGTCCCGTTTTGATTTTACCCGTGAGGGGGGGGGGGGGGTAGGGATGCATGACGATAATGTGATTGGTCGAGAAAAATAATCATTATTATATCTTAGTCATCCACCCGCGTAGGCTATATTATTATAAAATATGTTTTATTAGAGAGCCAAAACTCTGATAACACCCTTGCGCACAGATTTCCGCCTGAAATAAACCCGACGTGCGGATTACGCCAAGAATAATATTATAATGACGTTTTAAAACGTTATCGTGCGTATATTATTATTTTCCGCACTATCATTATTATTCTAACGTAACACAATTCACGTATATTATATTATGCACTACACATGTACACTGTGTCGTCGTCGTCGTCGTCGTCGTCGATAACGATGTTATTGTTTTACTCGGTATTTATTAAAAGTTACCCCTTTGGGAAACTTTCTCGGCTGTTAAAATAATAATATAAGAGTTCCACCGCGAATTTTCCGACTGCAATACACAGTAAGAGGAGTATTATTATAGCGTATAATAATACTGCGCTTGTGTGTGTGTGTTCGTTTGTTGCGGTCCATTAATAGTATTAAATATTAATACAATAATATAATACGCCGTCGCGTTATCGAGACTCTGCGCCAAAGCAATATAACATTTATGTGTAACAATACATATACATAACAATGCATATTATTATAATGTATTGCAATGATTGCCGCGTTTTACAAGTTATTATTAATGTTTTGAATACCATCGTCACCGTGAACACGCGTATACCTATATATATATATATTATATTATAGTTATGGAAACTTGTATTATTAATTGGATTGGGCGATTAAAGTAGTTTGAATTAAGTCTGTGGGGAGATAACGCCGCGTATATAAAGGCATTCTCGTGAAAACTTCGTCTCCGGGACTCGGGTACGATATTATTATTATTATTATATTCTAATAATAATAGCACTAACAATAATATTGGTAATGTGTGTAATGTGTATGATACCCACGACTGATTGCAGGCCAATTTTCTTCGTCCGTTCCTATCGCCTTGCGGTTACCAGCTATGGAGTTTTAACCGTGTAATAATCGTTTTAAATAATATAATAATATAGGTAATCGAATAATTATTCGTTGGAACATTAATATTATTATTGCCGTGTGTACTGAAACGTGCCATTTCGAGATACGGATGTGCCCACATTATACTTTATTTGGTTTTTGGTAGATTAAACGATTCGATGGCTCTATTCAATTCATTTATTATTATTATTATTTTCAGTTACGCGAGGGGTTAACGTACAATATTATAAGTTTGACCGAAGAAACTTTTTACTTTTTTTTTTTTTTTAAATGTTCATCTATTACAATCTATATAAAATATCTGTGCAAAAACTAATAAGCCTTATATGTGGGTGTTATAAAGGTATTATCATAACGTGATTATCTTGGAAGAATCCGCCCACTGACGAAACTTCACGGGAGTATACATATAATATCGCTATACACTTTTTCCATGAATGGTGCAGTTAATTTTTTCAAATGATTTAGAATATCATTGTCGTTTCGTTAGAGTATGATGAGAAAATTTAAAACCATGTATTTGTGTGTGTGTTTAAGATATTTTTTTGTACGAGGTGCGTATTAAAAATCAAGGACGTGATCATTGATTTATATCGTTTATTCGTTTGAATTATTTTATAATAAAATATTATTATAAAATTGGTTAAGGTTAAATTAGGTCCAGGAGAAGTTTGGAGATGCTGGTATCTGTGGATATTAGCAATAGCTCATAAGTATGGGCAACTTTTCTTTTTTTTTTGTATGAAAGTTAGGTGGGGATCCGTTGGTGGAGCGGTAGCTGCGCATGTGTCTATAATCTTGAAAATGTATTTCATAGGGCGGTTTCGCGTCTTGAGTGGCTCTTCTATCTTTATTCAAGTGTGTGGAGTTTATGTAATTTCAAAAATATCATCTCAGTGTTTATCTTTTTTTGAGATTGGTAAAGGAGAGAGGTAAAGTGAGTTTGGTTTGCCTTTGTAGTAGATACGTTGGTAATTTGAAGAATAGTGAAGTAAGAGTTATCGATTACTGTTTTTATCTCCTCACAGGATATTAATGGATATAATATGTTTCTTATAATAACACGAATTTATTTTGATTTGTCCATGCATTTAATCCAGTGAAGTACCTGCAGATTATTAAAATATATAAATCGTAAAATATTTATAGTATCCAAGACCAATATTTCGAACATTTATAATTGTTCAATTCAAAAAAGTAATACTATTTTCAGGTAGGTATACTTATAACAAAAAATTTGATGTTTATCGTTTAGAATATAGTTTTAATGTTTTACATATTTTAAAAATATTTGTGTTTGAATATAACATGACATGTGAGTTCCAATACATTATTAAGATATGTATAGTTACGCCTATAATTCGTGAAACGGCATGAAAATCATTGTTTTCATGAAATCAGTAACACTGTTAATGAATTACTACGTGAAATCAAAATTCTGAAGTGAAAAATATTGCTGATTGCGTGAAAGCAGCAATTCAATTAAAAACAATTTAAAAAAAAATTTAAAACTTATTTTAATATTATTATAATCAGTTATTATAGTTTATAATGTATGTTCTTATTATAGTAAACAAAAATGGCGTGGCATTATATTGTCATTTTATTTTTGTTGTTGCTGTTTTTAGCGTGATGTTTTTTTCCATATTAAATAATTTTTTTGTAAAAAACTAAAAAAATTTGACGTGTTAAAAGCGCTAAAATTATTAGCTTACATTTACGCCAGTCGTGACGTTTTCGGTTATGCCTATTTTTATTTTATTGTACATTCATAATATTATGTAAACGTAAAGCGCCGCACAACATAATATCTTATTAGGTACTGTCTTAGTGTAGAAAGGCTCGAATAGCCTTTACTTACATTGTATATATTTGTATTATTTATTATTTATATTTATTGGCCAAAGGTGCCATCAATTGTTATCATCTCGCGAGCAGCTGAGATCGGTCTATTGTACGTACGTACATGCTATTATTATTTAGTATCCATTAAAAGTATTTTAAGGCACCTGGTCGAACTGCCCACTGGCAGTTATTATTTATTATTGATTTTAGTGTTACATATTACAATTATTATTACGTATTGGGCCAGATCACTATTATACTTATATTATTATTATTCATTTTTTTTTTATTATTATGAAACTTTAAGTATCGATGACTATGGCCATTAGTATTTTAGGAATAGGTGTTTGAGTAGGGCAAGGATTCGTCACAAAGAACCACTCCGGTCACCCATCCGGGATCCTGCGACGCCAGACGATGCTTGACCATTGCAGCACATATTAGTGATTGTAGCCAACCACCTCGTCACACCAGGCTACTCTTATTATTATTATTATTTAGCTCCGTTTATTTATGAAATCGCTCACACAAAATATTGCTCGTACAATCATACAATTGTACATAGCACACACGTATATATACATCAACCATTACATGGCTCATCAGTTTTGTTCACCGACCATGACCAACTCTGGTTGAAACTTGAGCTGCTTACCATATTACACACCTTCCAAGATCAATCGGTGAAATCATTTGCAAGGTATAGGTAATATACGTGGCAAGCCCGGATTGAGGGGGTCCAGGAGAGGCACGGTCCCGGGGCCCATTGATATTGGGGGCCTTTTAGGTAGTAACTAGAAAATAAAAATGTTCTTAATTTCATATCACTAAAAATTACTTAATTATAATAAATATAAAATTGATTTTCTATGATGAAGCTTATAAAATGGGAGTTGTAAACTTGTAAACTACAACATCGTACGCATAGATAATAGTCTTTATTAACTATGATATACGTGGTCATATAGTACAAAATTATGCAACTATTTATATAGTCGTAAAAATTTAAGGATACAATATTTATAAGTTCAATTTGAAAGGAGGCCCACCAAGCATATGGTGTCCCGGGGCCCCATCAATCCTTAATCCGTACTTGATACGTGACATTGAGCATTTAAACCAAAATGGGTAGCATATATATAGTCCACTGCGAGATAAAGTAAGCTAACTATTGATGGTTAGCCACCGCATGCTACAATATTAGTAATAATGGAATATTTCCAGTTCATACAATTTATATAATTTTGTTTGTATCATAATAAAACAACTAAATAGTTGTTCGAGGTAAAATCGTTAGTTTAAGTTTGAGTAGGTGCCTATCCAACGTTTTCAAATGTTGAACACCCACGCTTAATACAAAGAAATTGTGTATTTTTAAATAACTTTAAGTACAATTTATGGGGAATCTTGTTCATTTTCAAGATTTTTGACTTAGAAACAAAAATTGTGTCAACTACATAAATCAAAATAAACCAAAAAAGTTTTTCTTTTGATCCCCGAACGGGTACGTGAGGCAGTCTAAACATTTTTCTTTTTATTAATTTATATTAAAAGTAATGATAAAACATTTCTTGGCTGGTATTTTATTTTATTTATTTAATAATTTTAAATTGTTGGCATGCTGTGACTATCGTGTGGAGAACTACAACGTCATCGAATAAGATATAAAACAAATTCTGCCTAATTCAAGAAATCAACAATATAACATTTGCTGATTTTACGTATTAGGAAATGGCGTTGTTGTTTAATGTTTTCGTGAAATCGGAAGTTGCTCTGCCAATTTCGTAAAATCAGCAGTTTCATGAATTTGGCACCATATTATATGTACATATTATATTCGTGATGATAAACAATTCATTTTACTAGGTAAATATATAATTCCAAGGTGATAATTAGTACAAAATAATATAATGCGATTCGATAGTCTTAGCCAGATTTATGAATATTTAAGTATGTATTATACTATTATGTAGGTAATCAATAAATACTGTCGATATCTTACAAAAATTTTATTCACAGCAGTACTAAATTTCTTCATAAATTTTTAATTAGCACAACTAGCTTTACCTACATTGAAAAATAGAAAAAAAATCATTACGAAAAAAATTCAGAACAAAATTACAGTGAACTCCTAAGTACCCCACTCAAAACAACATACTACAGAAGAGACATCTAAAATGAACAAAGCCCGAGGCTTACAACTATAAAACTGACCTAGCTGTCTACAGTACTTACCTACTTAATATAGACAACATAATTAAATGAAACATAATATATTGTGGAAAAACTTTAACCTATAAATGTCTTTATTTAAACTACACATTTATTTTATTGTATTATATTAAAACTATATATTATATAATGTATGCTCAGTATGTTTAAATTATATAGTTTAATAGTTATTAGTTGTTATAGTTATTACTTATTAATCATTCACTCTATTTATTATAATTAATAATGATTCCTATTTTTTAAATTACCTCAAACATATTTTTATTATATTATTATTATAGGTTTTAACAGTGATTAAAAAATATATGAGAAAAAAAATGTTCAAGTTTTTTAATAAAATATAATATAACCATAGGATTTTGTTATAGATAGGTTTTGCATCGTGTTAAAACATTATTAAATTAAAAAGTTAATTTTTAAAGTGTTTACAATATTAATATTCTCACTGACACGGATTTCATGGTTTCAAACAATAATAATTGATATATCTAAATAATAACTAAATAATAATAATATATTGTTGAAGTGCAAGGCTATTATCTATGCAATTTAAAATATGTATTATAATATGGGAATCTAAAAAACAATTATAAATAAATCTGTTTTATTTCATATACTAATTAGAGTTTTTACTTTATTTTGTTCAATTATTTGTTTTTAAGTTGCAATTTTACTAGGTACCTAATAATTTATTGTATACACAGTATAATTTTCTAATAGAAAAATTTTAACTTGTAGAACGTTTGGGGAATAACAATAGAAAATACTTAACATAATACATATAACGTGCCGTAACCCTTTTTTCTCTTTTTACCATTTGGGGAAAAATACTATTCAATTTTTTGGGTCCTTATAGTCCTTTAGTAAACGTAATACGTATATAATTATTGAAGAAGACTATCTTTTCATGGAAATCCTATTTTTATGTGTATGAATAAGGCCGAAGGAATATTCTATAGTCAATACGTTCAATGTAATATGTAACATTGTGTAATATAAAAATGATTTTTTATGGATGAAGATAAATATTTGACCCAAATATCTAAATTCTATGTATATTCTAATATTTTTTATGATATCTCCTTACGTGGTTTTCCACCATTTCCGGAGATTTTTTTTTTTTTATCAAGTCAATGATTAACTTAAACTTACTATACCTATCTAATTATACTGATAGAAATTACGTTCGCATTCGTTATTCAAAAATTTAAATAATTCATTCAAAATAAATTATCGTAAGACGTAAAAAAACATAAGTCACTAGAAAATATACTATAAAATGTGCGGTATAATATTATGATCGCATTATTTAATGTAAAGATAATATTATTATCATTTTATACATGTCTATATATTTTAAATGGACTTCTTAAATGTTATTAAAATAACACATACAAATAATATTTAGCACTTGAATGATTTAATAAATTAATAGTAAGGTTCACTATATTGTATGAAGTGCTCAATAACTATGACATTCGCTTAATCATTAAACGGTCAATAATAGGCAATGATAAGTATGTAATATGTACCTAACCCTTATGACACAGGTCACAGACCATAGTAGATGCGATAAAAGATTTATAGTGCTATCAGGAGTCTGGAGCACATTGCATACTGTACATTAAGTCCTTCAGTTGTTTTGATGAAACTTGAAACAGATAACCACTGTAATTTACTAGTTGAGCACAATATTAGGCAACTCAGTTATTTCAATGTGGTCCAAATAGGTTCTATACTAGTAACAATTAATAGGCTCATGTGTGAAGGTTAGGTTATTATAATAAAAATATATGATCAAATATTATCACATCCTTACAAAACACAAAAATATTGAAAATTAAACCTGATCACCATTAAGTATATCAAACAATGTATTTAACTTATAATAAACTGTTTTTATCGAGTATTACAATAACAATAATATCGCATGTGGTATATAAGTGGTATCAGTGTACATAAAAACAATTAATTTTAAATTTTTCTCCTAGACCATATAAATTATTATTCTCACATTAGGTAAGTAGGTACATATTTTAGACTCTTCATCAAATCTGCATATTACTAGTTAAAATGTACCTAAATAAATGATAAATTTGAATAGCAATAATATAAATAAACCATACATTTGAATAGCAATAATAAAAATAAATAATAAATTTGAATAGTAATAATATAGGTAATGAATAATTTATATTAACTACAAAATCAGTCTTGTATTTATCGACATTTCATTATGTTACACGTGATTGGACAAACGTTTATATGCAAGTTATATTGTTATCGAACTGATTTCACTATATCTCTCATATTATAAAATATGAATTTTATAAATAATTACCATAGTGTAAAGTAACGAGCACTATACATTTATAAAAATGTTTTATAAATATAATATTTTATTTGCCAACGAGGTAATTATATTATAAATATAGAACGATATAATAGTTGTTTTTTTTTTTTAATTAACCCGCGGAAACTTAGGCCATTTGGTGGTTTTTACTGTGGGGGAGGGTGCTGTAAGTTTAAACACAGTTTTTGGTTTGGCAGATTTTTTAGTGGGCACCCGTAGGTATCTGCCATGCCTGGATGGCGGCACTTCTTTCCAGACACCGTGACTTGTCCGAAGAAAAATGCCACCCGCGGCTGGCATCGAACCGGCGCCGGTGTGCGTCGCAACCGATGCCTTAATCCGCTCGGCCACTCCTTCCCCCTAATAGTTGTTTGTTATACAGTTTATTGTCCCATCTCACCACTGAGAATATTCACTTATCAGTTCGTCATTGAGTACCTATTCGTAAAAAATAAATAAAGGTTTGTAATAAAATTTTTTTTTCCTATTATTGTAGGTATACTGGGATATAGTAAAAAGTTTGACCTTAAATAAATGTTATTTTAGATAGTAATATAATGATTATAGGCTATAAGTTTACTAGGTATATAAATTATTATTTAATATCGGAAATAGGTATTTTATTACTATTCATTGAAGTATAGAACTACAATAAACATTTAATATTTATTATTACCTAATTATCAGTAAAATAGAATGTATGACGAATGAACTATAAAATAAGTAACAAAACCAAACTATAATATTATTTCATGCATTTATATATTTATATTATAATTTATAAAATATTATTTACAGTTAGTTATAAACGAATACTTTTTTGCATTTTAAAGGAATATTTTTAACTAAATAACATTATATCATGATAAACTTAAATTGTAGTCTATTTTCCCTGTGGCGATGTGGGTTTGATAATATTTTAAAGTTAAAACGAAAAATTTCAACATCCCATTTCTAGACAACATTAAGATTTTCTTTTAAAGTTCTACTTACATCAATATGATTATAAGTTATATGTGATAAAAGTATAAAACACATCAATTTAAACTTAAAGCGAGTAAACCATAAACTTGTTTAAATATCTTGTACTGCGGAACATGGAAATATATTACGTAGATATATTCATATATATAATATAATACTTTTAGATTTATACGATTGATGTAGGTACTTATAATTTTATACGCCATAGCAGGCAGGTACTTTGGTTAAAAGTATAATTACATATAACAGTTACCTCAATTAGTTGCTTAGATTAACTTCAATTAAATATATTTTTGTTTTTATATTATTGTATTACAATTTACTATTTATTTATGATAAATCAGAAAATCAGATAACAGTTTATTTATCTAGATAAGATAAAAAGATAAATATTGTTAAATCATATAGGTAAGATAAATCATTGTATGCGATGAAAAACGAATAGAGTTAAAAATGTTAAATCATATTGGAATTGATAATCCAATACCTATTCTAGTTTTTCCTTCCACAAAAAGAATTCAAAATTGTTTATAGTGTTCCCTATTTATGTGGTATGGTTTATAATATTTTCATCTTTAAAATGTATATTCATTATCTGTTTGAAAATAGTTTGTAATGATTTCAATAAAAATCACAATATTGAATTTTGCTTTGAAGAATAATATTATTCAGTTATAGAGTTTGATTTTACTAACACAAATACACAATGATGTTATGTATTAGTCAATAACTACAAAAACAATTGCTTCAGTATTTAACTTAAACCCTTAAAATCTAAGCCTTAGGTTATTTATATTTGATAACTTTTGTTAAAATAATATAGGAATTATTGACGATTTTATTTCTTCAATAATATTTTTGTATCAAATATAATGAGGACGCCACATCCACATGTATTATATTCGTCATACTAACGTAGGACATTTAAAAATTTGAGTTCAGAAAAACAACTTTTGTATTGTTACTTGTTAGCTTAAATATTAAAGTGAATGGACTTATTAATGAACTTGGAGATAAGAACATTATCTGTGTTTTTTGTTGTTGGTTTTATTCTATATTTACATTTTTAAACGAGTCATAAGTATGTAAAATATTTAAATATTTAAATGCCCATAACTTTCTTAAAAATTAAAATATCGTAAAATACAAAAAAGAGAACACAGATAATGTTCACATCTTTAAGTTTGTGCTTAGGTAAATTTACTCCATTACAAAGCTAACAACATAAAATTAGTCTGTTCTACTGAACGTAAATTTGCTATGTTGTATCTAGTTAAACGTCATCTTAATTATTTTCAATATGAATCACTATTATAAATCAATTATATATTGTAAGGTTAAAAGAGTATATTCACGTTAAGAGTTTAAAACCGACAGCAATTTTAGGCAGGGTTAGGTCAAATTACATCAAATATATTTTGAATATCCTATTCTTCAACTTTTAATAGTTGAAGAAATATGTAATGGAATTATATAATAGAATAGTATGAAACCATTAAAATTTAAAATAAAGAGCTTTTTTTGTTTTATATTTTAAATTTTTTAAAATATTTTTTCCTCATGAAACGTAATATTTCATTGCGTTTTATTTAAATTTATTAAGCCCGCGGGTTTTTCTTTTTTTATTTCCAGACGATGTTTTATGCTTCGTATTGTACATCTCAGATGTATTAAAATGTCCACGAAATGACGAAAATATTAATGATATTCTTGAATCTCCTGCCTGGTATAACAGATTATACTGACGTGAAAAATTGGTCATAATACAACAGATGATACAAATATTTCCACCATTGAATATTTGAATGTCAATTGATTCCTAAACGGTTCAACTGAAGATTATTTTCATAAACGCCGAACAACTACCATCAAACTAAACACCTACTCATTCTCTTTACGAAAACACAAGTACATGTAAGTATTAAGCTGTAATTCGTCCAGTCAACTAAATACATAATAGACACTAAGCATATTATACGTCATAAGCTTTTGTTAAATATGTTAAGAACATATTTTTCACTGCTTGTTTGCTTATAATCGCATTTAAGTCAAATGCATATTTTTTGTAGCTTCTTGGACATGGAACAAATTAGTTAATTATCGACTATAAATGATTGACGATAAATTTATTCCAAGTCTTATTATTTATTGTAGCGGTTTATTTAGAATAAACATTATATAATATTGCTGTGAAATACATTACTTCACACACGTTTTAAATCACATTCACTGACCTCAAATATCTATATTTATAACGAATTGAAACAAACCATATTATTTTAGTAACATTCAATTATTTTATCCTGAAATGATTGTAAATTCACAGAATAGTAATAATAATATGAAATGAGATAAAAATAATTTAGCTAGTTAAAAAAATATTAAATTATTTTTTTGTAAAATTTCACTTACTGAGAAGTGTAAGTTATTTGTAAAACTTTTCCAATAATAAGTGTGCATGAACCTAATAACAATACAAACATATATTTATTAATAACAAGTTACTTGTAACTAAGTACTCGCATATTATGGAGCATAACTTTGGCACGAGGTCTTTTTTCAACCCTCTGAAACCTATAGGGTCACTTTCAAGTTTCAATTATATCAAGTTCCGAGGGCTGTTGCACGTGATGTAAAAATAATGTCGAATTTAACTCAATTTTTGTATCGCTATAATTATATTGACAAATTAATATAAGAAAAATATGAATATATACTATTGAGATATTTCTTTTTTGAATATCAATTTTAATACATAATATTATTTTATCCAACCAAACGTTTATTTTATTAAAGGTCTGATCATATTAATGAAGTTAAAATCACATAAATCAATAACTTAATTGATTTTAATAAAATAATATTGTTCATTATAAATAAATTGTAAATGCATAATTTAATTTAAATAATCGATTTTTCGTTAAAAATAAGACATGATGAGGTTTATAATAAATTTATACTGATTTATTAGAAAATGTGTAATTTGTGATTTCCCCTTGATTCAACGTCAACTTAAAAAAATATTTCAACAACCAAACCTATAATTTAGATATATTTCAATATTATATTTTAACTTCACCATACGTGTATAGTTTTTTTTTTATTATTTATAACAATATAATGGGAAACGGAGTGGCCGAACGGACTAAGGCGTCAGTTGTGACGAACTCGGTCACGGGTGGCATTATTCTTCGGGCATTCACGGAGTCCGGAGAGAGAGGCCGCCATCCCCAGCCCGGGCATGGAAGATACCTACGGGTGCCCACTTAAAACTTCTGCCAAAACAAACACAAACGTGTTCAAAACCTACAGTACCCTTCCCACAGTAAAAACCATTCAATAGCCTAAGTTGTGACGGGTTAATTAATATAGTTCAATCAGTTCACACAGTTCCACCCTGAATCCATGGACATCACACGATCAGTTAAATACTATTTCAAATCTTATGTAGGTATATATAATTGTAATATATTATTATATTCTATAATTTTTACAACTATTGTCATTCAGTAAACACGATTCCAGTGGTATCTAATTTATACTATATAGACTATAGAGTACTAAATACCCACAAATATTATACATACCTACACATTACACAATGAATACAAAATGTAAGCAATAGACAAAGTATTAATTATAATGAATGGTTTTTTGTACAGTTTTTTGATTCAGAATTTTCACAGCACTTTAATACATACTCTACAGTCAAAATCAAATCATTATTGTTTTAAAATATATAAAATAATATGTTATGTCTAATGTATTTATTTTAAATCTCAACTACAATGTATAACTGAATATTAAAACACATACATTTTACATGACTAACTATACACATTTAAAATAAATTAAAGTCTCTATAATATGTTTTAGCGGAATTTCTGCTGTTTTCCCGTTATTCTACAACTTACCAGTTACATTGATATACATTATTTTATATGCTCATGATCAAATTTTTGTTTAAAACTCATTATTCATTGTTTTGCTTCTATAAGTATTATATTTATAAAAGCTTGAAATTTTAAAAAAAAACTACTAAAATATTACTAAGTAATTCACGGCTAATATTATTAAATGGTAAATATTTAACTTGCAGTTCATTATGCTGATTAAAATCAAAATACTGTTTTTTTTTTAAAAACATTTAAAAAAAAAAAAATTTCAAATCAGTTACTGGACATATACAATAAATGTATATCACATAATTCACAAACCATAATAGATTTCTGTAATTTCCTTTAATACGGAAATTGCATTTGACTGTAGGCACAATAGAGGAATATGGAAGGTTTTGACTTTGTCAATACCCGACTTGGGTCAGCCACTAGTAGTATTATACGCTTTGCCTTTCATTTATATTTCTGATGACTTTTGTGGGAGTTCAGTTTAATCTATAATCTTCGTTAGATTTATGGAGACAACAGATAGAAAATATTATAGATAGGTATTCAAATGTTAATAGTTGATTTCCATTCAACATATTTAAGACACGTGAATTTATTTTCGTTATTATTATCGAGTTAAAAACGTGCTTTAGACTGTAGGTAATTTATCAATGTATGTAATAATATATTGTATAAATAGTTTTAATATATAGTTTTGTACAATAACCCTCGCAATAAAAAAAAAAAAATGAAAAAGAAATATTTTTAATTCATAAATCATATTTTAAATAATTATATTATATGTATTATATTTAGAATAAGTGAATATAGTTCAATGTTACTAAATCGAAAATTAATTGTTTTAATATCTGAAATGGATAATAATATACAATGATGTCAAACATAATATTTGAAATTTTAATCACCATTGAAAATAATTTATTATTAACACTTGAACAGCATAATGTATTATTATTTTTATTAATATCTACTTAAAGTGCTGTGCTTGTTTATTAAAACAAATGTACAAGAAAGTTATTTTTTTTTTTTTTTTTATTGATATAATCAATGATATTATATAAATTAATTTTTGTACAATAAGTTTTTGATAGTAAAAGGTTAACATGAATCGTGTGATTAGGGAGGATACCCAGTCGTAACACTCTATTATATTATACCTAACAGGTATAATACAGAAATAAAATATTAATAGTAACAGATTAGCGTTATCTTATACAAGAAAGTTATTATAATTAATTTTAACAATTTGAATTGGACAAGAAATTAATTTTTTTTATTATTATTTTTCATTTAGATTAAAATATATACATTGAAAAATACGTTTTTTAAGTAGATTTACTACACAATACAGTTAATTTTGTAAGTTTCTAATTGTAAATAATTTAAATAATATATTACATCAGTTGTATGAAAACCACAAACTTGTAGAATTAATTACGGTTTATTTACATTAAAGTATTAAACTATTAAAGTAATATGTTGATTAATTTGTATTTAATGATTATAATATAATATTATGTTTTTCTAGCTTATAAAGTTAAATGAGAATTAAGATTGTAAAACTATATTATTAAAACTTTACAGATAAATAAATCATCATTACGATCTATGGTTATAGGAGAGAAAAAATAAATAGAATGGTTTAGTAAAGTAAATAATCATTTGGTAAAACTGTAATTAATTTTTTATTTGAATCCTACTAATATAGTTACGCTTTCTGAATGATAACTTAAAAGTATTTATTCTTATCACTAAGATTTTATAATGTACCTATAATAGCATATACAAGTACAACTGTGTTTACAAAAGTGAATTGTATAATAGAGGTAGCTAGAGATGTAAGCTTAAAAATGTTGAGTTGAAAAATTTTTTTTTCATTGAAATTTTCTGAAAATTTTAGTGTTAATGCATTTTTCATAACTTAATTAATTTTTGAGGTTGTATGGTCGTTATCACTACACTACAGCTGTTTATTTTGCTGGTTATCAACACTTGGATATAATATAATTGATAATAAGTACATATCATAATATTATAAGAGTCTGTTAGATTGAAAGTAGTTACTACTTAGTGATATATTATATTTTCAAGTTTAAATATATTCAGATATTTAGTAAAATTACTGTTTCATTTTTATTTACATTGCAAAAAGTATAACACCAGGTTCAAACAAAACACGCGTAAAATAAAAAAAAACTATAATAATAATCTATTGTTATACATTTTTTTTTAAATGTGTTATAAATTAAATGTTTATTATTAAAATATGAATTAAATGTGATTTGTAATCTTGTGTTAAAGGTAGATACAATGTAATTAACATGTATTTAGGATACAATTTGAGCTGTTTACGGACATTTTTAGTTTCCAGTTTTTTAGTTTTTTATTCTATAAATATTAATACAATTTTATTTGTTGGGTAAAAAATCTTGAAAATTTGATAGAAGGCTCCTAATATATTGTTCCAAAGACAGATGAAAAATAATAAAAAGATTTATCATAAATTTGTCTACCTTTATCAAAAAAAAGATGTTTACAAGTCAGTTCATATTTTTACAAGATTGGATATTCACTCGATTTCTCATGTAGCGATTTTCTTATTTCGTTGTAATTCACAAACGAAAAACCGTGGACACTTGAAATTTATATCATATGTTTATTTTATCAATTCCAATATACTTGATTGTGCTATTTCATTATATTCTATTTGTGCTTAAGTAAATATTTTTAATACAATTTTATTTAATAAAGAAAAAAAGTCTTAAATTTTAATACCTTAAACAAGAAATAAAAAATAAAAATGTTGTATTGGGTCGTTTATCCTTTTGTGTTTACACGTTTCAATTTTAATACGTTATTAAAAGTCTTTATAATTTCTTATAGGTACACGTTGGATTTGAACTAGAGTGTGAACTCATGATGATTATGCTTGAAAGTTGATACAATAAAACTGATATAAATCTATCTTCTTTTTTAAATTACATTTTTTTTTAAACTTAATAACCAAACAAACATTGTTGTCAGAAATTGTATTTTTCAATAAATATTATAGTTATATCTAAGTAAATATGTATATCAAAAGGTTTGATTTAAATGATATTATACTATTTATCTATATTATTAAATTAATAAACTCGTGAAAAATAAATATCAAGAATATTGTCCTTTACTTATTGACCACTTAGATATATTTATACTTATGTACATACAAATTAATGTGTGTGTGTGTGTGTGTGTGTGTCTTTTATGTATTCCTTAACGGCTAGACTGATTTCGATGATATTTGGTGAGGAGAGTAAATAAGAGTAATTTCCAACCCAGGAAGGTGCTCAAACAAGGATTATAAGATTTATGATGGACATTTTTGTTTGTAAATGGTTGAAATTAATTTTAATAATAATAATTATTATTAAAACGATAAGGCTAATGGAGCAGTGACACTTATATGACGTATTTTAGTGTTAATTTGAATTTATATTAGTAAAAATTTTAATTATACATTATTATACCGATTTATCTATCAGATAAATAAATCTATCACATCAATCAGATTAATAATTATAAAATAATACACATATTTTATAATACACGAAAATAATAAGGAGAGTATTTCATATTTCAAGGGACATCAAAAGAATGTTTTTGACAAAGTCCAAATTATATAAAACGAAATAGAGTATTAATGTTTAGATTTCAGGAAATCTGAGATCTGTTTGTTTTTTTTTTTGTACCACGCCTCTTTAATACTACCAAGTTTAAAACTTTTACCTTATTTACATTAAAACAATTTCAAACAGGCATTCATTTTATTATTAGCCACGATATTTTTGACTGGGGATTTAGCCAAACCAAAACTTCATTATTTTGTCATTTTGGTAAAGTGCCAAAATCAATTTGTCAAAAAATAATATGCTAATGAATACACCCATAAAGTGTAAATGACATACAATTATAATGTCAAGCTTCTTTAACGTACATTTTTTAAACCATAAAATCAGTACTTAGATGTTAAATTTAAGTTACAATTATTTTAGCTATCATTTTGTATGTAGACGACCAAATATAGCAATCTACGATATTGTCTACTATGGTCTATGAAAGAATAAACAATGTAATATGGGTCCTACCCATTTAAATGTTAGAACTATAATATAGTAATAATAATTAATATGTTTTATCATAAGATATTGTTTCTTAAACTACTGAGTTTAACACATAATTTCATAAAATGTTAAATGATTTTTTTTACGTTTAACTTATTATATTTGAAACAACACAAAACTAATTTTTAATTTTTATGAATTTAATTTTCATCTTTTGTGCATAGAATAACTTATGAATGTTTTAAAAAATAACATAATACCTACATAATATAACATAATATAGTAATATGTATAATAAATTATTTAATATTATATTATATCTTCATAAAAAATATTTTTTACGAGATAACTTAATCGATGTTAATATTATCCCTTATTAGACAATTATAGCCTATGGGCACTTTAAACATTTTAAATAATATTTAGGAATATATATTGTTAAAAAAGAATATTGTATTTTATTTTAAAAAGATAAAGCGCTATTTGTACATTACTAAAAAATAATTACTATATTCACAATTAACTTAAAAAAAGCGGGTAAGTGAATGTCACTCTGCTGTACAGTAGGTTACTGTACAAGTGGGTCACTGTATAATAGATGGTATTAAATTTGAATTCAATGATATAATATCATAGTATACGAAAAACGATTCTGAGCTGAGACGGTTTGTCAGTCTAGGTTTTTTTATATTATATTTATATTTTTTTTACTTATTATTAATAGGGTAACCGGTAATTTCAATTAATATTATAAAATTACAAAAAAAAATAACTGAAATCGTTATTTTGGGTTATTTAATAAGTATTTTCGTCCAAATTTGAACATAAATAATAACTATAAAAAAAACCATATTTTTAGATTTTTTGGTTACAGAATAACCTATTTACGTAGAACTTTGTTTTAAATTTGAAATCTTCAGCTATAAAAGTTGAACATTTTAAATTTTAAATTTGATACATTTTTTCAAAAATCTAACTTAAAATGCTTATAAAAAAATTGTTCTATATGTTTTTGATATTTTTCAACTGCTATTGTAACAATATATCAGAAGGCTTGTATTACATTTTTAAGTTTTTTTACCTAACGAATACAATTTTATTGACATTTATAGAAAAAAAAAAATTGAAAATTGAATACCTATGTCCGTAAGCAGCTCAAAACAAGTCAAATTGTATGGTGTATAGAAAATGCTAATAAAAACATTGAGTGAAAATGTCATCCATCAGAGGTCATTCGTTTTAGGATTACACCAAAAACCAAAGTCAGTTTGAGTAAAGTTAAAAAAATAATAGAAATATGCTATTTTAAATATTTTATATATTTTATTAAATATTATACGGGTACTTCCGTTGTTTTATTTTAGTTAAAATAAAATAAACATAATTTAGTAAGTATTTGACATATTTTGTTTGCTTTATTTAAAAAAAAATATGCATAAAACAAATACATATATAGTTCATAGTGAACCAATTAAATCCCATCATATTATGTACTTCAGTATTAGTTGACTTCTCGAGATAATATTATATCAATTGCATTACCTATATAATATAGTACGTGTTTCGTCCATTGAAGTTAATCCACTGAAGCAACCCGAATTGTGTTTCAACACGGGTCATTGTAAATGATTACCATATTACAAAACGAGTAATAATGAAAATAATACATAGAAAAAAATCCACAAACGGAAAACTCGAGGCCCGGTCGGTTTGAGTAGGTACAAGAAGTAAGGTGCGCATATTCGGTCACGAGGGTCATTCGAGAACTAACTAAGTGTTTATTATAACGAATGTGTTTTGTTGACGGACGTTCGTGATTGGGCACCTCACATGCTCGAACAAAAGGACGTCTTTGTTTCACTCGAAACTTGGCATACATTAAGATTATTAATCAGTCAACTCTTGGATCCAACTGACGGGTCCAGATGATATAGATACAGACCAACTAGGTATATTATTGTTGTTTATCTCCACGAGGGGACCAGACACTCTAAGAAATTGATGTGCAATGGCCAGACTGAAAACGTTTTTCAATCGCGATAGTTTTAACCTTTGAAGTTAATAGGCGACATTTGGTGAACAACGATGTTTAGTTATCGGTGTTTCGAATCCCATTAAAATATATAATGTGTGAAATATTTTAAATCATTGGTATTGTTTTTTAAAGGTTTTAATTTAACTTCGAATCTTGTCTGTTTATCCGCACGGTTTCTCGACAATGCCCAAACGTACAGTGATAAACTTGGTATGTTCTGACCGAGGTCGCTCTCTAGTTTTGCATGACGAAGAGCTTTTTCTAAAATTTGATTTGGTGGACTTTCAAAAGACAACTGCGATAACCGTATATTATATTATTATATAATTTCATATCCCGTGAAAACGTAGTAATAGTCAATGTTATTATTATTATTGTACATTTAATGAATTAAAATAAAATACAATTTATGATTATAGTTAAATTAAAAAAACCTTTTTAGTTTTTTTAAAACTGATTTCAGCACTTATTTTTTCTTTTATACAAGTTAGCTTGATAGCTATTACTACGTTTTTCATTTTTAATCGTATGAACTAAGTATAATTAAACTAACTATAATTTTTGCTCCATCACAAATGATACATTTTACATTTTACATTTTACAGTTTCGGTTTCATTTCCATTCAAAATAACTGTACATTGCATAGGTATAGTATGCAAAACTAGTTCTTAGCTATTTCAATTGAAAATTTTATATATTTTAACTACAAAATAATTTTTCAAATTTTTTCAATTTCAACGAATTTTTTCAAAATTAAAACTTCAAACACTCATACACAATTATTGTAGATTTATGCACATTTTTTTTCTTTTAATTATAACATCAACCAACTTACATAATATGAGGAACCTTGTAGGTAATATTGTCATGCTTTTTGACTGAGCGTATATTTTTTACTTAAGAAAAAAAAAATTAATCAAACATTTTAAATAACTATAAAAAGCTCAAAAAGTGTCTTAGTATTTTAAAAAAAATATAGCCATATATTAAACTGTATACAATATTAAGTATGTATGGTTATTCGTTGAAACCAAAGAACTACCCGATTTTCATTTAAAATTTGGTAGTAATAAACCCACGAATAGTATAAATTATGTTCACTTTCCTAATAGAAAAGATTTTGAAGTTGAAGCACTTTAACTGCTACAAAAGGTAGAGATGGACACAAAAAAACCTCACATCATTGTAAAATCAATACATTTAATGGCACCAACGCTCAGCTCTGAATCAAAAATGGGGATGAGGTATGATCACATAAATTTCCTAAGCCTAAATCTAATAATATATACTATGCCAAAAATCCAATCCGTGTGTCCATGAATTTGAATAGTCCGAAAAAATTGCGGACCAACAAAGTATCTCGTGGCTCAAAAATACTATTTATGGCACTAGGCGAGCATGCTTGGTGAATCACCCTGTATAATATATGTTGTGGAGGCATGGATACAACCAGAAAGTAGGTGTATTTTATTAGCTCATATTACTCTTTTAATTTTCTGTTAAAGTATAAGAATGGCCTATCATGATTTCACAGATATTACATCTCTAGATATTTGAAATAAATTAAAATAGAGTACATAAGTACCTTTAGTACCTACAATTGTTTTTATTTTTACAATCTTCAATTTCACTTAATAATGAAATTAAATAACACTTGATATACCTAAGTATATTAATATTAAATATTAATTATATGTCCACTATTGCGCAGTATGTATAGTTTCATTTTTCATCGATTAAAAAAATTATTTTATCGAGCAGTATACATACGAATTTATTACCTAATACAATTATACGACTAATGCCTGTTGGAAGGTACTAAATAGGGTTATGCATTTGAGTGTACTGGCTGAAGAGTTCCTCACTTTAAGCATTTAATCACCAAGTGTGAAGCAACTACTTTTAAGTATTTAAATCGACTTGCCTGGTATGAAACCATTAGTTTGGCGTGTTTTACTACACATTGAGTAATCTATATATATTAAGTGTATATCTGTATATATTAAGTATATATACAAAAGGGTTTATCAGAGTAAAAATGTTCATTGTGATTCTTTAAAGGGTTTTGAATAACTTTCACCAGCTAATGGAGAGGCTATACATTTATACTTTCTATGTTTTAAAGAACGCCTATTATATTAGCTGACGTGGACTTTTGTGATTTTTTAATTGAACCGTGGCAAAATGAAATATACACGACGAAGTATTATTCAGAACGATAAGTATCATAAGTCATAATAATAATAAACACTTAACAAAATAATGAACGGTCTGCCCCAGACGACACTTAACAATAATATATGAAATTATTTAGTTTTTAAGAAAGAGTCTACATAAGCATTTTATGGTTTTTGGTGAAAATATTATATTTTTAATAAGTTGGACAATGACATTGTATCGTCATTATTTTAAATTGTTTTATTTTATTGTTTAGGTATCTAATATTATCGCACATGTTGTACACGCTTTCTCGCAATGTGTGGCGTACCAAAGACCAATAAGATGGGTAGTAATGTTGTTTTACCTTCTTATTTCGCATTTTCTCAGGACTTTAAAATTTTATTGTAAATGCACTTGGTGTCATTTCTTTGTTGAATTATAAGACTACATGTTCCACGTCAGTACTACTATAATCTACAATTTATAACGTGAAAATCCGTATTTCACTTACCTACTACTAATACTAAGATTTTAGTTATAATTATCCAATTTAGCCGTCTATTTATTATAATTAGACAATTTTAATTTATTATCTGCTATGGCTCTTGCAATAGAAATATTTATGTATAAAAGGCAATCATTTTTGTTACAATACAAATTTAAATAATTAGAATAAGAATACAAAGTAATAGTTAAACAGATTTCAAGTATTTACTTATTTTTTTAATGATGGGCTGTTGGTAAGTTCAATGATGTAACATTCAAACATATTCACTCTTGACAAATTTCATTTTTCGTCCCATTTGGCATTTATAGATTATAATTTATATTATTAAATTAATTTAAACACATTTGTCAGAACATAGTACGGCTTTGTCAAGTTTTCAATTTCGATTTCAAAATAATAAGAAAGATTGAGTTTAATCAACAATTTAAAACAAACTATAAATATTTAGTTGAAGGATATGAAAGTATAATGAACATCGGATTCCTAGAATGTATAGGACTGTATAGGAATGTATAATATAACTTTTGTTAAGTAAAATGGTAAAAAAAAAATTTGGTGACACTCACACATACAGATTTACTTGCATGCAACGAAAAAAAGTATTTCTGTTGTAAAATGTATTAAACTACTATACAGAATAATCTCGCTGAATAAAACTAGCGTTATTAAATATTCACCGGTATATTATAGTTAGCCCAGAAAGCCGTACCTAGTTGAAGGGACTACTAGAGATAGGACGGTATTAAATTGTAGTATTATTTTAAGATTAAGTTGTTTTTTTTATATATTATGATACATTTGTAATTTAATTACTTTGTAGTATACCTGTAGTATCAATAATCAAATGCATTTCAATTTAACTAATAATATTTACATTAAATATTTCATTATTTGAACTACCTGTCACCCGACCCCACTCTGAGCAATAATGCCAATCATGTAGGGAATTCCTATATTCGTGTTGGTTTTTTTGATCTTTTATTGCATTGTTTTAACCTAAGTAATATAGTATAATACCTATAATATAGTACTTATATTCGCGGAAGAATGCGAAAGCAGTCCCCGCGGCGTCGTCGGTTCAAACGAGAAAAAAAAAGGACTTATATGTTTTTTTTTTTGTATTAATTGATCGTGAAGCCCGGCAAGCTGTTTCGTTTTTGTTTGTCGGGGAGGAATTGTAGGTTATTGAACACGTGTGTTTTTGGGTTGGCAGATTTTTTAGTGGGTGTCCGTAGTATCTGTCATGCCCGGGCAGGGGATGGCGGCACTTCTCTCCGGACACCGTGACCTGCCCGATGAAAAATGCCACCCGCAGCCGAGGTTTTGAACCGGCGTCGGTGCTCGTCGCGATAGTCCGCTCGGCCACTCCATCCTCCACTCGTACGATTGTATATTCCCGTCATATTGAAGTATGTAGGTACGTCCTGTACCCGGTGTCTGGTCGGTTAAGCCGTCGTGGCTGGAATAAATTATTTTCCGCAAGACAAGGGTCAACGTCTCGTTCCACGACTATGGCTGTCCCGCGCGCCTGCCTGTCCTACCGGTCGCCGGGTATCGTACGGCCGAGTTCCCCGCGACCTTTAGTCTGGTCCGGTTTTGCGAGCCGTTCGTACCGTATCGTATCGAATGTATCGAACACTCGTGACGAGTGACAATCAGTACGATCCGGTCGAACGCGTTCCTCCGCCGAAATTCGTGCGCCGAATCCGTCAAATATAGTGCGCTACCCGTCGTCGGATACCGTTCTTGTGCCATTCCCCGTCTGTGGTCCAGTCGCCGTTTTACGAGCCTCCAGAGTTCCAGCCACCAGTACCATCGTACCAGCCCGAGTCGCAGCGCAAAGGTCAGGTCATAGTGTCACGATAAATTTTACGTTCGACCTCCGTTGCCGGACAAATGTTCGCACGACGATTACCTGTGTCGTCGTCGCCGCCGTATTATATGATATTATATTGTAATTTGTGCTATCAATAGTTTTCGTTCGCCCGATTACCGACGATGTACGTTTATTATATCTTATTACCGCTACGACTAACACTACACGATAAGCACCGTTTGTGGTCATTATTATTATTATTTACATAATTTGAATTATTAGCGCATCTTTTTTACCATCGACATTTGGTGTCACAATGTTATTTCACATTGAATCGACTGTAAGGTTCCCACATTCCTATATTTTTCCGTGTCCACCATTTATACAGTCCACTATCATCCGCACAGCTAGTGCCCGTACACCAGCGATCGCCCGACAACAATTTATGACGCCGTAAAACTGCACGGCTACTCAAATCAGGTTGCCCCCCCCCCCACACACACTCAGTACCTACCTATTGGATACCATTATCACGATAATTATTGTCAATCCTTTACTAAGTTGAGATGTTAATATTAATAATATGACATCCAACTAATATATGATATATCGTAACGCGTATTATTATTATAGTATCAATTTTGCATAAATGTTTACGTGCGTGCATCCCCACGCAACGCAGTTAGCCCATAGTGTTTGCACTGGCATGGTGTATTTATATATTATTATTATTATTATTATTATTGTTATTGTCACCATCGTGAAATGTATTATAATACTATAATATTATTCCTCGAGCCACCACTACATTGCGTGGAAGGTATGGGGGCTAACGTCCTGTATAATAGTCGTCATCCAATATTGGCATACACATACATTTATATTTTATGATTATTACAGCGATGCCATTTGAGAGGGGGGGGGGAGTTGCCTCTGTTTGATTATAATAGCGGCCCGATTGGCCGGTGCCTGGTTGTTTCCGTTCGACCATTATTATATTTTATTAGCGCAATAGCATGCCTAGTTTTATTATATTTTGAGAAAATATTACATATTGTGTACAAGAATTGTATTATTGTCACAATGATTAATTACTTGATGTAATAATTACTACTAGTACTTAATTAATAATTAATAGTGGCGATATATTTATATTTAGACGCATGCTGAGTGTACATGAAAATTTGTATGCGTCTGTGTGTGTGCTTTGTGAAGGAAAAGGAACATAATATTATCAGTATGTACAACAATATACATAATTAATATCATAATTACATATAGTTTTATTTAAAAAATCTAAAATTAATACAAATTCTAAAAACAACAACCGATGAGTACTCTTAGCAATTCATCACTAATCTCGGATTTCAGTTAATTTTGTAATAGTCTGGTGTATTATTCTCTATTGTGTTGAATTTAGTTCAGTATATTAAAATTTATTTATTTTTCAGCGTGCTTCTATTAAATTTTGAATATAGATAAATTTAAAAAAAAAAACAATTTGGTGGTGCGGCCAAAATCAGACGTGCTAAAATGAGTTAGTGCAAATCGCTCAAAAATTACAAACAACTTCTAATATTATGTTTAAAAATGAAAAATCAGATAAACTTGAACCATTGAGCAAGTAATTATAAAATAACATATTATTATATAACTTAAAATAATAGTAGATTACAGAGTTTTAATTTGTGTTCATTGTTTTAAACTAAAATATGATTAAAAAACTGGGGAGCTAAACCCACCCCCCCCCCAATCCTCTCACCACTAATTTATTGTGCCTACGCGTACGAGTTAATTTAGTTGATAATATTAAGGATTACTATTTTAACCTAGTTGCTAGGTTTGAATATCTTAATATAAGTAACTTGATTTTTATAACGTAATACTACAAGAATTTACTTCATTAGTCATAGGATTATTTGGAACAAGTAATAGCCAAGTTGATGTCAGCATGTACATATTTTTGGTTTTCAAGTTTTAGAGAATTATTAACTATATGTATGCTATACATATTTTATTACAATATAGGATCTCTGAATCAGAATGAATTTTTTTATTCAAGTAGGTATATATAAAATGTCAATGATTCGTCTCTATAATTTTAACCCTTCTTAATACTTTAGTACTTTTCTACTTTTCTTATGGAACTTAGTTTCTTACCTCGCTTCTTACTTGTACTTCTTAGCCATCTTAAAATTTTAAACGAATTTTTAACTTTGGTACTTAATTCTTATCTACACATATGTGGGTGTTCATAATGTACAACTTTAAAGGTCTGTTGTAGTGAATGAACTATTAAAGATAAAGGTCTGTAACTCTTCAATGCATTCCTAGCTAATGTGATTCTAACAAGACCCTAAACAACAAAATCCGTTCTTTATAGTTTCGAAGATCCTCGTTGTTAAAGAGAAATATAGCTAAAATTTACTATTTTTTAACATTTAAAAAGTTAATTTGTTTTTGAATTTTACATCTTGTGGCTTCTTGGAAAGCTCTTTTTAATGAGTTATCAACCAAATTTTTAGCTCCCATAGTTTAAGATACAAAACAAAAAATTGAGTTTTCAGAGCTGAACACGCCGACGTTTTTCTGAATTCACATCATTACATCACTTGTATCGTATCTATCTCCCAATTAAAACTAACTTAATTAGGTACCTACCTAATTATTATTACTTAACTATATTATTATTATTTTCTTATTTACGACAGTCTTGAAGTTTTCAAAATTCAGATTTTTTCATTCTAATTACCATACTCGATTTAGATATCAATAAAGTAAAAAGTGCCGCACACAGTGATCTGCCACTCCCAGTCCCCTTAATACTTAACTGTTTGGGATCAATTTTGAAACTATAAAATTAAAATTAGATTTAAAAAAATAACTTAAAATTCCTCATATATTTACATTAAAATTTAACTTAAATTAGACGCGATACGTACCCATTGGAAAATAATTGATAAATAAATGATAAAATTGATTGAGTATTTCATTATAGGATGTAATTATCGTTTATTACAATATAATATGATATATTCTTTGGAAAAAAAAAATGATAAAATGAAGCTAAATGACAGTGTTATAGGCAAAACAAATAAATAATAATATATACTTTAATAGAAGTAACTAAGATTATAAATTATACACTATCGGTTGTTAAATTCTATTAACTATACACAATTTTACGTACAACTGACGTATGAAACTTCTTATACTTGACTAAAAAATAATTACTAATTCATATACTTGAATTCATAATTAACAGTGAATTTTCGAGGACACTACTACGCTCTATCGAAATTAACTCATTATATTATATTCCCGACATGTATTACCAACCACTCCTAAACCATTTTTCCATCCCATTAAATTCCAGAATAAAATCCAAAAAAATCATTAATTTACCAACCAAAATACGGAAAGGATGTCCACCAGATTATGTGTATCTATTTTTGCTATTTTAATTAGGTCACACAATAATATCCCAACAATGTAAGTAAATATAATAAATACTTATTATAGTTCTAACGGGTAATACGTACTTATTTAAAATATTAATACCTCAATTAAGATCTCAGTCTTAAAATTAAATAACTGAAAACAATATTGGCATACGATCATTTATTTTGATGCTATTTATGCTCATTTATTATGACACTAAAATTATTATACACTAACCATTTTTGATTTTACCATGATAAAGTGTTTTTATTTTTAGTAGGCCACTATTGTTCAATATCCGTTGTGGGCTATGGTCCCCCTGCCCCCCTTAATCCGGGCTCAAGCTCTCCGTAAAAAATATCAATTATAAAAATAAAGATGATATGAAATGTTAGAGTTGAATATTATAGATTATAGTATCTTACAAACTTAACAAAAACATTTTATTTTCAAAATCATGTTATTATATTATAGTGCTTGTTATTAAAAAAATCATCTATATACTGTAGGTATACTAAATCGTATAAAACATATACACTGCTGCTGCTGTAGCCGTGTCTGAGTAATTTACGATTCGTTCATTAATCTAATAAGATGACGCCGTCGTCTGGTGTACATAGTACATGTATAGGTCGCAGGAGATATCGTCGCATCCAACAGCTTGTGGACCAGTCAACAATGACAAACGTTTTATCGCTCTCCCATCTACCCCCAGGGGGTGTGGGGGGGAGAGGTTGTCGCTATAAGCTTTCACGGAGTCAATTAGTCGCCAAGTGCGTCTCCGGAAGGGTGGTGTGGGTGTAAACGTGTCGTCTACTATATACGCCGTTTTCTTGGCTATTATACTGTTGTAGTGATGCATTAATTTCGGGCCACCTATCACGTACACAAACACACATCCACCCTAATTGTTGTAGGTGTCGTTCACGCACTAAACGTTTTATCGCCCTTTACACTTGGCGTGACATGTCACGTCGACCCACCCCTACTGCGGACGATCGGTTCACGTGAGTCCTCGGGCAATCGGCAACTATGATCCGACGTAGGTACATTCTTCTAACAAGACTAAATAATAGGTACACGTCGGAGGAAAAACATATTTTACAACATATTGTATTCTCGATTATACCGATATTTTGTACGTTCCTAGTCGGTGGAACTAGTCCGGTGTTTTTATGAACGTTGCTGGGAAATAATGCGTCACTGCAGCAGTTTTAATTGGATACGGAAACAATTACGAGGAAAATTGTGGAACTATGTTCATGGACGATTTTCAGAAAATTAAAACTTTTCTCAATATTTGTTGTTTCCCGATGTCGTGTAATTTTGTAATTGGTTGCTAATTAACGAGTAAAAAAAATTTTTTTATTCAGGAAACTTTTATTAACGGAAAAACTGATTATTATCCGCTGTTGAATTTTCTGTGTGCCGTAGGTATTACGGTTGATAGGCACCATAGAATTTAATGTTTTTAAAAGCAAACAATATTTAAAAAAATGAATTTTAATCACTCATCGTTCGGGTCCATGTTATTGACACAGTGATTTAATTAATAGATTTATTATAATTTATATTACTTAAACAGTTAAATGATGCTAATATACATCGGATAGGTTTTTATTCAAATTTTTAATTGGTTATAAAGTAAACGTGACATTAATATTCATAAACGGGTCATGATAATAGTAATTGTTTTTAATTTATTATTATAGAAAACAAATAACGCCCTTAAGGGCAATTAGTATGCAATATAAATAAAATAATATGACAATATTATTCAAATAATAACTCCAAGTAAAACTGAAAATATACCTATAAGCAAAAATATTGGGAAAAAATAGTTTTACGAATTTGTATACATTTTCATAGTTGGAGTAACCATTTACTGCAAGTTTGATACAAATTTTAAAATGTACGAATATTGAACATGTTTTTTGGCCATATATGTTTTATAATGTTCGAAAAGTTTTTAAATGAACTATTATTGTAGTTGTTAACAATTATTATCATATTTAACTTTGAAATTAACCTTATTTGTTACTCATAATGAATGCCATATTCCACAGATAAATAAAGCCGAATAAGTACATTGAAATTAAAATACACAAGTTTTAATTATTACTTCAGAAGATGTCATATTACTAATTTTTAATTCTTAATGCTTTTTGTAATATGCTTTAAAGTATGTGTTATACGACATACTAAACAGTTTAAATGCTACAATAAAAGGTATTTAACTAAATGCACATTAAATTAATTCAATAAAAGTAGACACAAAATTGTAATAAAATGTTGTTATTTAGTTATAATAATTTACATACACGATATACTATTGTTACTATACTATTATAAATATGAATGATCTATATTTTTTATTTGTTTTTTGTTTTTGTAAAAGTTTTTCAACGGTTGGGTAAAGTTATAAATTCAATACTGGTCACCGGATACGTAAATACTATAAAATATGTATTTACATAATATGCACCATTGTAGTTTATAGGAGTCATGTAGGTACATTCTACAAGTTATGTGTATATTGTTGATTCTTTATGTTTACCTAAAAATAAAAAAACCATGTATGGAAACTAAAACATTTACTTTTAAATGGCCAAGCCCAAAATACTATAATATTTATTAATTATTCAACTATACATTTTACATATTTTATCATTTTTTTCTTCATTTTCTTCATAAAACTAACAATATCTTCTTATAACAGGGTATTGCTAAATAAATAATAATACATAATACCGAAACCCTAAATAAAGCTATTGATGGTTAGACATTGAAAACATACAATAATAATAATAATATTTATCATGCAAATTATTATTACTGAAATGTAAATATTATTATTGTTGGCTATAGAGCATACATATTGAGTATCCTATTGTTGAAATTACCATGACAGCAACCAACACCATTCAGCTGTTTAATAACGTTTTACTTATAGCAGACTGCAAACAAAAAAATAAATATGTATATATAAAAGATGTTAACAGACACAATAATCGAGGAAATTTATCGTTTCCGTCATTATTATCAGACATTAGTATTTTTTTTTGTGCAAAAAGTTATTTTTTAATAATTGTCCATTTGTGTGTTTAAATTTAATATTCAAATATGATATACAAATGTATGCTCCAATAAAAGAGCAGTTGAAAATATTAATCGGTAAATAATTCAATAATAATTTACAATGTAAATTTTGAAACATTTATTGGGTATACTTAATACAATTATTAAAGGTTTGATTAATCCAATTAAAAGGAAAACATAACAATAAAATGTATTCCACCTCGCTAAGTAGGTATTAAGTTTCCGAATTTCTGGAATCGGAATTAACTCATTGGTACCTATTGTACACAGTTATTATAACATTGTTTAAAATTGTTACAGGTTAGTGGTTATAACTTATAAGTATATTATTACATTATTTTTGTGAAAATTTCAAAAGACTTTGATTAATACCTATACTAACTGATCCCGCGCACTTTGCTGCCCACACAAAATGATAACTCTTAAAAAAATTGTGATTGTTCAACTCCTTTTGGGTGTAACTCTCTGCAGTAAGTGCAACTCGGCCACCTTGGTAGGCAATGTGCGAAAATTAGATTTGATGCATGCTTGTACCGGATCTGCCCGGTTAACAAATGGCCATCAATATACAAATAAAATACTAATTTCTACTAATTATTTCTCCTATAACCAAAAGCAACCATTTATAAACACAAATTTTCATCGCAAAATATCAAAAATCCTGTTTGAGCACCTCCCCGGGGTTGGACCTACCAGATGAGTGAGTTAAAATCATTTCGGAATCCATGGTTGCACTCAAACATGTGTGCACACACAAAACATGTCATCAAAATCGGTCCAATCATTGAGAAATGCATAAAGGGCATACAGATAAACATTAATTTATTATCGTTATTATTTTCGGCCACCCAATTAATTTTTCCAAGACAAATTTTACATTAAATTCTTTCCCGTGACTCGACCGATTTATTAGTGAAAACTGTATGAAAACCCGTTAAGTACTTTTTGAGATATGCCTAAAAATACAAAAGGTACTTCTATTTTCGATAAAAAAAGAAAAATTAAAAATTTTCATCGATTATCTTGAATATATTATATATATATATATGTTTTAATTTAATTAACGATTAATCAATTATTATTATTATTATTATTATTATTTTTAACCAATGGTAACTAATATTTATTATTATATAATATGAACCATAGTAACCATTTATAAACAAAAATTCCCATCGTAAATCTAAAAAATTTAGCATTCTAATGATTAAAGAATTTTTGAAATCGGTCCAACCGTTCTCGTGTTATAAATGGCTTAACATTTTTTTTGACTATCTTTTATATTTATAATATAGATAACATTTTTTTAAGTTAGAACTGTAGGTACTATTATATAATATGTATTTTAAACAAAACTTGTACTTTTCAATAAATTGGATATTATTATATATTTAAATAACTGATTCAAGGCGTTATATAGATGAAATGCTTATTTACCTTTAATTTAGAGACATCAATTCAAATCATCAATTTTTCAATGTTGAGGTAGGTAGGTATTAATGTGATAATTTGCATAAGAGCTATAAATAGTATCAGTTGTAATCGAAGTTAAATATTGCGAATAACAAATTTCTCAATAATTCTAGCATTACTTTTGTATTGTAAAAGTGGCAAAAATTGATAAATTATACAGTCAATATAATTAAAATATCTATTAAGAAAATATCATTCTAAGTATCGTTCATCGTAATGTTTGATTGAGTTCTCGTTAAACAGTATTATTACAATAGGTACTTTTTACCTACTGCGATTATCATAGCGCTTGATCCAGCGCTTAAGTACATATTATTTTCATTCATAAGTAGTTTTCTTATAGCATAGATATTCAAATTATTTTTTTTATATTTTACTTTTATTTTTTTGAAATTTGGTAGGTATGTCATATATTCATAAAATGTTCAGCAGACTTAATTTTTTTCCCTCTTCTCCCTTTTTTTAATCAGTTAATCTCTACATCCTTAAATACTTAAATTAAAAATGCATTTCCTTCATAATCCCTTTTTTTAGATATTACTTTAGGGAGTAGCTTTGTTTTGTTATTTAATTTCTCTGTTTTAATTAATTATTTATAATGTTAAATAAACGGAAATATAATCATTTACTACTAATGTTTTGACCTAAGCTTATATTATATATATTTATATTTTTGTCATGTACGATATTAGATATTAAATTTAAAAATATTTATCATAAATTCTCTCTAAAAGTAAAATGAAAATAATTATTTCATGTTTTTATTGGATTTTTTTTGTTTTTTTCGAAAAAATTCTGGAAGTGGCTCTGTTTAGTAGGTATTGAGTGTTGCGAATTAGATATTTTTGAACCGATTTTGTCAAAATGTTTACTTTAAACGTTATTTAAAATAAAATATTACTATGTATTTTCTACATTTTCCGATATATTATTTGGGGATTTGTATACAATTGTCAAACTTTTTAGTCGATCTCACACATTTATATCAATAAACAATAATTCAAATATTAAATGCCTATAAATATTTTGATGGAAAATGATGAACTAACTAATAATAGAATGTTTTAAGTTTCTACAATTTATATTTTTTGAATTATGTTCAACAAAATATTAAACATAGTTTTATAATAAACAGTTATATTTTTACGTGTGAATAGCGATTTTTTATGTCATGTATCACACATTTAGATCGATTTAAAAATATATTATGAAGAATCTCAAATTATATTTTCAAATCTTAAGTTAATTTTAACTAAAACATAATTTACATATTTTTGTGATATCTTTGAATTTCTTAAAATTTTTGACTAAGTAGTTTCGATCGTTTTTTATTTCAATAATTACAACATATAAGGAACCTTGTATTACATTTTTAAGCGTTATACTTACAAACAAACGTTTTACTACATAGTTACAATTTTTAATACACCATTAACATAGAAATAGATGTATCTATATATATATTATTACTCAACAAAACATAAGGATCATTACTTGTAAAACTACTGGGAAAATTAAGATAATAATTAATTTTAACTATCACTTAAGATTAAAGATTATGAATATTTTATGGACTGTAAATTAACTGGGACATTTAAAAAATATTTCCAATATATTTTTAGAAAATAATAAAATGTTCAATCATTATTTATAACAAATCAATTTAATTAATGGAATTCGGGCCTTTCGTAGTACTTTTCTAAACTACGAAAGGCCCGCATTCCATTAATTAAATTGATTTGTTATAAATAATGATTGAACATTTTATTAATTTGTTAAGATACAAGTAATTAAAGACCAACTGTCAGTTTTTCTGGACTACATTAATATCTATTGATGAACTAACAGTTTTTAATGAAAATACGGTGATGAAAAAATGTCAAAAAGTTTTTTTAACGTTCGTCTAACAGTTATTTATCTATGAATATTTAAGTTTAGATTTAGTAATATTATTAAACAAATTTAATTTGAAAATTTCCTTTCAAAAAAAATTTAAGTGGCTATAATATTATATAAAGTGTTTTTTTGGAAATATTGATTAATAAAAACAACATTTATATGTGACATCTTATGGTTTCATAAGATAAACGATACTATTATTTGATGAATCTTCATACAAATGTCAAAGACTTGGCTAAATAGTAGGTCACCCTTATCAAACCACTATGATAATTATATTTACTATCATGATTAAGCTATAACTAATAAAAAAAATAGAAAAAGGTTAGCAAAACTTTACGAATTTGTGGCATAAACTTTCCAAATTTCCAATAACAGTAAATCGTTTACATTCTTTTTGAATTATTTTAAATTTAAACGATGAAAAACAATAGCAAAATAATAATTATTGTTAGTGGCTGTCATAATAACTTTTTAAATCCTGCGTTAATAATGAATAGTTGTTTTATTTAATTATAATCCAATAACTACAGAAACAATTTGCATTTATTCTGCGTATGTAGCAGCAATTCGAGTGAATATACAAGAAACCCAATATAATTGAATAATGATTGAGTTTGTCAACAATTCATTGTTTGTAATAAAATGCATTATTTTTCTAAAAAATAAAAGTGTATAATATATTTTTAATTTATGCTATCAATTTAATAATTGAAACTACAAATTAAAAAATTTTCTTAGAATACAAAGGATTATTGGCTAAAAAAAGAAAACCAATTAAGAACGAAACAATTTGCATAATGATAATTACAAAAGTACTGTGTATAATATTTGATAATTGAATTGTACACATTGAAATAATTCATGTTGAACATATAATATTATATAATTGTACCCATATTACGATCCCAAAATGGGAAAGCTAACTTATTAAACGAGAAGAATACCATAAAATGAGTTTAAATGTCATATTATATTATTATTATGAAACAAGTACCTCAATATTCTTATTAAAAATGTTATCGAACAACTGTGAACAAATACAATAAATAAAATATTAAAATATCTTTAATAACGAAAATTGAATTTTTAAATACATAATATTATAGTACTATAAAAATAATAACAAGCACACTGTGCAATGTAAATAACAATAATAAGAATTTATAAAACGTGTAATTTTTTGCATAACGGAACATTTTCATTTCATTGATTTTTAAATATTATTTTGTCAATAAACGTTTTTATGAAGAAAATTGGTTCATAAATGACATAATCTAAAAATTAGGAATAGGACAGTTAGGTATTGTATATTATCAAGTTTTCTTATCACTTCTCTGTTGTTTATTTCAAAAAATCTTATGTGAACGAGTTTGTTTTAACCAAATTTTGATCGAGACGTTGAAAATATTCTATAATGCTCTAATTTGATTAAATTCAAAATACAATACGAAAAAATTAAGGAAGTAATGATTGCTCCAAAATATAAAGACGCATGTCTGATAAATTGAATATCTCTTAATAGTGCATTGTTTTTGATCCCATTTATGTCAATATAATATCATATAGCTATTTATAATATATGGGTACTATAGATAACAATCTTTAACATGATAAATAATATTAACTTTGTATATCATATTATAACAAATTAATTTTTTTTGAAAGCATGATTTTAATTTCATAAATTAGTTCATCATAATAGGTACTTACATAATTTGGGTTACAAATGGTATTGCAATTTTTAACGAAATATTGAGTTACCTATTCATAAAATTATATCTTCTTATTAAATTCATGCTAACTTAAATTTATAGTAAAGCAAAATGCAATGTAATAACTATAAATTAGGTCAATACGTTGCATTTCCGTACCCTTTTTTCAAATCGTATTCAGAATTCACAACGATTTAAAGTTCTAAATAAAATAAAATCACTAAAAAGGGGGAAGATTATTGGGTATGTCACTGTAATGGGTATGTTAAAAATTGTTTGAACATTATTCCATCGACAATTGTAGAAAAAAAAATAAAAAATGTGAAATATGTCTGTAAATAGTCCTAAAAGGGTTAAAACATTTTGAAAATTATACCTTGTGCATAAAATGGTAGTGTAAAATATTTTGATAATTTCAAGTATCGACGGTTATATCGTGTTAAAAAAAATCGAAATCAATTTTGTAAAGCATACTGGATGTTTGTAAAAATTACCATTTTTCATTCATTTATATTTCGTTTATTATTTTTTTTTATTCAAAAATACACTGAGAATTTACAATTTTGACTTATTGAAAGTAATAACTAGATCCAATGAAAACATCAGCATTAAAAATATAATCATTTTTTCTAGTATATAATACATCGTGATTACGGACAAAAGAAAAAACACACACAGAAACTACATTTTAGAATTTAAAATTTAAAAATAAAAATGGTAAAAGCAAAACATTTCAAGACGAATTGAATATGTACATTTGCATGACTATATTCTAATACATTTTTCATATTCTATATGTTTAGAATTTTGGAAAATATTCTGAAAATTATTTAATTTAGCCATATCATATATAGGTACACTGTAAAGTGAGGAGAACGCCGTGCATTGCAGAGCAAAGTGAAAAAGTAATTGCTTACTGTTGTATAAGTTAGTGCTTACAAATTACAAGTAGGTATACTAAATACCACAAACATCTCAAACACTAGTTTGGGTTCTAGAAATTGATAACTTCCTTTGTTTGATGTGAAACATTAAATCCACGTAAATTAAGTCAAAGCCCACATGTTTGAAAGAAAAATCGTTACATATATTGAGATTGAAACATTGTACGCAATTTAAGTTCCAAATACCTATCTGTTTAGTCTTCTGCTTATCTTACTGGATCGTATTATCATTATTCATTATACAACATTGAAACAAAATCAAAATTACCTACCTCGAAATTGACATATCTAACAAACATTTTGTCCATAATATATTACCTTACCTATAGTATTGTTGATTATTTTTAAATTATTATAAAGAACATTATTAACATGGAATGTAATCACACGGAATAGGACAACCAGTAAGTTAAATCAATACTTAACATTCGTTATTGTTAGACATCGATGTAGTACCTATATTTCAGATTTCTATGATACTACACACGCAAATATGTTCGTATTATTTACCTAGGTACCTACTATTCAATCATTTTCAATGTCATGATAATAGATTTGTGGAAGGCATGATACCCTTTTAACCAGATTTTCATGTTGTGCCAGTTTATAGACTCAGTTTACAGACTGAAGACTATATGGTGGCTTCTACACGCATAAAATATTATTCCATAAGGTCTGGTTTAGTGAGAAAATTCGTCATACAATAGTGTCATATTGGCCTGATATATTTTATAAATTTCACATTATATTATGTTTATGTTTTACATAAACATTTGAAAAATTCAAACACCTATGAATGCTATAATGTACGCTCAATGATTATTATGTTTCTTGGAATATTTTAACCGTGGAACAATATTATTACCTACGTTATGGTGACTGGTAAATATACGTTTTTATGGAATTTATTATTATATACACTGTAGCTTTTATGCGATGAAAATATGGGCCATTGCATCCTATTGGATAGATAATACTGTAGAACCGTTGTATGCTGCAATACAACAGTTAATATATATGAATAGGTTACATAGAAAGTGCTATCAATAAAAACGAAAAACCAGCATGTGCAATCAGCTTAAAACACGGACGTCTAGAGATTTATCAGGTAGAAGAAACATGGTTTTTTAAGACATGCAGTTGGGGTTTGAAAGAAGAATATTTAGTGTCCTAAAGATTTAATGTCCTCAAACTGAGATATTAAATCAAACAATAAACTTCAAAAAAAAATACTCATTTTTATAATGTTATTAAGCGTTAATCAAAAATTAAAATTGATTTTTAAGCTATAACTATTGCACGGAGTTATAATATAATAATATTATCGCTTAATGCACAACAAAAAAACATATGTTTGTAACAAATTTGTATAGGTACCCGTTCGTACAAGCATACTTAATGTAGGCACAACATGAAGTGTGTAATTTATTTCAGTTAAAAATGTAGGTTTTAATATTGTACCACACACTCATTTACGATGCAGAGTGTACTTATCTTTCGACTATAAATATTACCAAAATCTAGTTACCGCGACCCGCGATAATAAGCAACGATACCGATCTAACGGCAGTCAGTCTGAAAGTGCGTTATCCCAGGTTTAAAACGTATATTCGTTTTTTTTTTTTGTTCTTTTTTCTCACTAAAAGTCAATAAGTTTTACTTTTATTTTTCAACCTCAGAGCCAATCCAAACATCAATTAAAATTGGAATATTTTATCGCAGAACCATCAAAGTATCCGAGGTAATAGTGTAATGTTTGCGTTAACACTTCCTTCTATAAGACTGATGCTGTCTTCATTATAAAAACGATACTGCATACAGTGCAGACACTCTCTCACATGCACATGCATTTAAGTAGGTATTCTCATTTATAATATATTAATATATAATACGTATACACAAGTGCACGTATGTATAAGCCGTATAAATAAATGTGGTAAAGGTATTATGTTGAACAGAAAAAGGTCGTGGCATGATAAATACGTCGTTGTTGACAAAAATGACGTAGGAATAATAATATTTTTTTTTGCGTTCACGGTCTACGGTTTGTACAGGCAATGTGACATCATCGTTAGCTACTTTTTTTTCGCACCTCTTGTTTTTTTTTTCTATTTTTTTTTGTTTACCAAAATAACGTCAAATAATAATAAAAGTTACCAGTGAACAAGGGACACGTGGCAACATATTGGCGATATGTCACTTTTTATCTAGTTACGACGGCTGAGGCTAATGGGAGTAAAGTAATAATAATGTTGCGGGTAATGCAATTTGTAAAAGTAAATAATTATTTTTGACGTACACACATACCTCTCATTTTTTTATCGGTGGATAGTAATAGTCTTACGAACCGAATACGAATAAAAATATCAGAATATACGTCACTAGTGTTTCAATGTTTCTGATTATCACTGCTTTGTAACTGAAACAAAAAATTACAAAAAAAAAATGAATGTAGAATACAAAAATACATTTGTTGCCAAAATAAACAAAAATATATCAATGTTACAGTTCAACAAATCTAATTATTATCTTTATTAGACATTGTTGGTTGTTACACATTATTATACTCTACTTAAAATTTAACAGTCACATTTATATTGGAACCAAAATATTTAGAATACATTTTTTACTTCATTGTATTAACGTTATTAATTTAAACTTACTTCTAAAATTAATACTAATTAATAATAATGTTATCTTTACTAACGTTTTTACGTTGGTATGTGCACTTTAAACTGTATAATATTATGTTGGAGACGAAAACTTAATGTGCTTCAATGTTCGCATCCCGTGGGAATAGGTTTAAATCTGTATTTAGAACTTAACATGCGTTAAACATCGAAATGAAACTATGAATGGCATTAAGTAATAATAAATTATTATATTAAAATGTACCGTGTAGAGAGTAGGCCGTAGACAGATTGTAACTCAAGAATTGTTTATGATGTGTGTTAACGAATCAATTTATAATTCATAAATTAAAGTAAACTAAGAATGGCTAATATGCTAGGCGCCTGTCGTAAATGTATTATGTTTTGAACGGCTATTTGCATTTTCTAGATT